>JAJHUR010080462.1:11033-24160 GCA_027495735.1 Lutjanus campechanus | reverse complement strand
CATGTCGATGCACTTGACACTGAGAGAGGAACCTGTTTCTATTTGAATCTGCACAGATTCTCATGCTAAGCTTCCCATTTCTTTCACCAATGCCTGGTGATTTCTTTATTTATCTGCTGCTCAAAGGTATCTTTGTCTCTTGCTGCCTTTTCAATCGTCAGTCTGGTTGAACCATTGTACAGCATTTTGTTCAAACCCTGAACACAAAATAACATCCATTTGTAAAGAGGACTTTCTACAACCTCGAAGCATGAAAGACCATTTAAAATATAGTTCTCTCAGCTATCTGACTGCGCTGAATCAAGCTTTTGTGGCAGGCGATTCAAAACTTTTGAACAGTATATATGTTCATTGTTTTTACATTCTAAGGTTGTCGAAAGTGTCAAAACTTCAATGCCACATGTTTAAAACAATTCAATGCTAACATTTCATAGTATCAAAAGTACTAAAGCTGTAAGAAAAATTAAGTTCTTATTTGAAACCACCTTTCAGTTTAGCCTTTATTTTTTGTTCCTGAAATTTGTCTCTCAGTCAAATACCAGGCAGTGTTCAGTGACTTTTTCTGTACCAGCACTGAGTGCATTTTGTAATTTGTCCTATTTTGTGTGCCTTAGACATTTTTCTTTTTGGCATTGAAAGAGGTATTAAGTGTCTTTTTTCTTTAGTTTACTGGTATTGTGACAACCCCGGTGCATTCATTTGTTTTGTGTGTGTTTTCTAATCCATGGTGTACTAGATTTAATAGATCTGTGTAAAGTGTAACTAGTTTAAAAAGGAAGCGTAGGAAAGAAGAGAAACTCAACAGAGGATGTTTATTAATATTTTCTCTTTTTATGTTCCCTAAGTCAGTGGTCATGTGTTTTTTTTTGTGAGGCCCAATCAGGTCCCGATCTCTAATCACCTATTGTATTTACTGAACCCAGAGAACCAAGTGAACCTGTAACCAAACCGAACTGTAAGATCGTTGATCTAAGATATTTTAGAGAACCAGATATTGAAACCTTAGATACTAAACCCAGGATCAGCAGCTTAGATTCCTCACCAAGGGAAAGGTTACAGTACATGTTGCACAGGCAGCAACAGCAGCTGATCCTGCAGGAGTTTCTAGTATGCACTAGAAATTGGTTTATTTATGATTTGTTCGTCTCATAAAAATACCATATTTTGAAAATAGGCCTGCAATTAATGATTTTTTTTTAAATTATTGATTATTGTTCTCTATTTATAGATACGATGTTAGGTAGCATGAACTGAGGGATGAATAGCATTTTTCACTTCTGCTCTACATTAGCATATAATACGAGGGAAATGCCTCAGTACAGCTGATGTGAGGAAATGTATGAGTCACCTCATTCATGGTGCAGCCCCTACACCTGTGTTTCTCTATTATTTTCAATGTTGATTGATCTGTTGATTATTTTCTCAATTAATCAATTAGTTGTTGGCTCTATAAAATGTCAGAAAATTGTGAAATATGTCGATCATGTATTCTTTTATCCACAGCCCCAAAAATATTCAGTTTACTGTCATAGAGGAGTAAAGAAACCAGAAAATTTTCACATCTGAGAAGCCACACCAATCAGAAAAATACCAAACAGTAAATCTTTTTAAAAAATTTAAATTCTCTCCTTCTCTATTCAGGTATGTTTTGTGATTCGGCACCCATCTCGTTGGGTTTATGGATGTGTGTGTGTCGTTTTCTTTTTCTTTTTCATTAATTTGATAATTGACAACTAATCGATTAATTGTTGCATTTCTAATCTTGAAACCTTTACATTTATAATCTTTGATGAATAAAGATAAAAAGACACAGAGCTCTGTAGTGTAACTCAGTTTTACTGGTGACCACAAAGGCTGCACACGTCTTGAAGAAGTAAGAGCGTGAAGCGAGAATGAGAGACAGTTTGAGCTGGAGTAGTGATGGTTGAATCACAGTATATTTCCACCTGCCAGTCTCGTTGGGAAGTACACTTCCAGGCTCCGTGCTCCTCCACTGTCAGCCCTGTTTTCTGGCCAACGTACAGCAGAGGTTTTGAGAGACTTCAGCCGGAACATCACCTGACTGTGAAGCTCTCCCCTTACACCATAATGAACCGGCCGTGGAAATCAATCTGCTGTCTCCCATTCAAGCAATATCATCTATTTGATCTTGATTGTGCATCAGTGGACCAAAACATACAAGTGAATGAGTAGCAGTGCATCTGTTCGCCATCCCTCTTTGTCATCCTGATGAAGACTCCAGGGGTGAATAGTGTAGGTGACCTGAGCGTGGCAAAAGGAAAGGAGGCACGATACAGGAGGTGAAACAGGAGGAGAGAGACCCAGGGAATCCAGGATACCTGAGCTGGCAACTTGAGCCCAAGAGAAAGAGAAAACCTCATCCCAGGGGAGAGTGGTGGAGCCGGAGTCGGCCAGGGTACGCGCCGGGGCCCAGGTGGGAGGACGAGCCAACGCGCCGCTCAGACAGTAGGATGAGGTTTCACTTGAATGGGATTAGCAGGTGAGCCAGGCTGGTGGCTCATTTAGAAGTACAGTACACTCCATCTCATTAGCAGAGCAGTCAGTGACATCTCTGTGTGGGATGGGCGAGATAAGGTGTGGTGTCCAGTGGTTCCAATAAGACGAGAAAAGGTTTCTGAGTCCACGCTGCGGGCTGGTATTCAATGCCTGCCCATTCTTTTGTTATCTCTCCTTGGCTGTAAAGCAGTCAGCGAAGTGGAAGGAATGTGAGGTATTTCCAGGGTCTGACAGGGGAGTGTGTATATGTGAGGGGGTTCAGGAGGGTGTTCAGTCAGTGCCCACCCAAAGCACTGCAGCAGCATGATGCCTCCCAACACACATAAAGGACGCCTTGTCTAACGCTCTACCTTCATTCACTTAAAGACGTCGGATTTCCACACGCTTTTCTCCGATTTCTTCTTCGTTCTATCTCTTTTCCCCTTTACGAACACACATGATTCAGACGCGCACACACAATCTAAACTAAACTGGTGAAAATGATAATTATATAAATCTTAATTAGTTTCCAGGGATTAAAAGTGTGCAGATTTGGTGAGTGAAGAAAACACTAACAGCTTGAAACCATGATTATCTCACTGCGTAGGTATAAAATTGGGGTTAATACCTGAGATGAAACAAACGGCTTAAAAGTCCCAAACCTCCTCATGCCTGCCAGGGGATTCTGGCAGCATCATAATGACAGGGATTGAAATATGGTTCCATCACTGAGAGAAAACACAGAATATTCACAATTTATTCAAGAGACGTATTTCATCTTACTAGGCTTTATGGGTCTCCGTACATCTTCTAAATAAAAGATGATGAATTGCACGCGCAGCCGTGTCTTGTACAACAGGAAAAAAAATCTCAGTGTTCAATGATAGATAAGGTTTTCTTATTTTCTTTCACTCTCAGTGTTGCTGCCTCCCTCCTTCCCTCCCTCCAGCCGCTCTGTCTCCTCCTCCTCCTCCTCCCTGTGTTAATGCTGTTAATGTACACAGCATTATTGAGAGTGTCTGTGCTTGCAGCAGGATTCAGATATTAGGTGGCTCATTTGGTTAGCTCATTGACTGCTATCAGATTTCAGGTCAATGACCTTAATGATCAGACAGCAGCACAGAGCAGGGATGGAAAGTGGAGAAATGAACACCGGCATGGCTGGTGTGTTGGATGGCTGGATGGATGCCTGAATGTTGGGGAGTATATCACTACAACACTTTTTCAAGTTGGGCGAGTAAGGGGCAGAACTGCAAAAAACAAAAAACAAACAAAACAGCACTAAGAGGCAGCTTATGGTGAGAGAAATATGACAAGAAACTGGTGTGCTTTTACAGCAGGGCTTCTCAATCTTTTGTAACTTAACGGCCACTTCTGATTGTTAAAACATTTTCGAGGACCACCTTTGAAGCTTTAATTGGCGGAGGGTTGTCTTCCACATGACTTTTTGTTTCAAGAATGATCCTACCTGAAGATTGTTGTGGTTGGCGTGGTGCTATTAAAACATAACTGGTCACTGAAATTCTGAATTGTAATTTTGAGCACACTTAGATATACAAATAGCTAGCTTAAATGACCAAAAAAGCAGTACCAACGCCTCCTCGGATCAATAGATAGCACCCTGGGGCCTGCGAGCTGGCCACTGCTCAGTTGTTGAGAATGGCTGCTTTACACTATGCTAATTGCAAAGGCACAGGAAAATGTTGGGTTCTGGCTGTTAAAAAAGGGGTGTCACCATTCTTCAAATCCATAGTATGATTAGGCTTCTCATTATATATATATGTATGTATGTATATATATATATATATGTATATATATATATATATTCTTCTATAAATGCAGAGATAGTTGAAGCTAAGTTGTTCATGCATTTTCACAGTATCTGTGTTCACTCTGTGATTGAGCAACATGCAGTTTTCACCGTATGTGACCTGTGTCGCACGCTGTAAATATACATTAATGCAGACTTAATTGCGTCAAACCTCCATATGCTTAAAATGCAACTCATCAGAAAAGCCTGACTGAAAACCTGATGCCATAGCAGCACATTTCGCTGACACGTTGTTGAATTGTGCAGCTCAGAGCAAAGTCGGCCCTCCCTGCTCTTCCGACGTGACTTGAGAATCAGAAAAACCCAATGGTAGAGTGCAATGGACTGTGAGGATGCAAAGGCTTCCAGAGATAAATCCTCAGCTCATATGGGGTCGTTGTTCAACCTCCCAGCTGATCAGAGACAAAACTCACCAAGTTTAGAGAACTATGGTATGTGTGTGCCATTATTCGATACTCAGCTCTGTCAGAAATGTTATGAACAACCAAATAAAGTCTGGGAAAAGAGCGCAGCTTGGGTGCATTTTTGTGTCTACTTACCCATTATGCAACCTCTTTGCTAGATAAATACCATAATTTAACAATGGTGTTTTTTCTTTGTGTAGGAACTAGAAAACTTATATGATTGCATATTAAAAAACAGACTTACATGCTGCTATAAAACTTTTTTGAGAGCAGGTAGGAGTCCAGCCCCAGGGAGGCTGCATTAAACACATCCTGACATTTACATGTAGATTACTGTGTTTGTTTGAAAGCATGTAATTGTGTGCCATGAGGAAAAATGTTAAAATTTTTAAAAAGCGTGGGCTGTCATACTATTATACTTAAGGCCCCGATGTCAGCGTACAATGTCACAATAAGTACTCCTGGCTCCGCTATAATTACATCTACAGTAGGAGTGTCAAGAAGGTTCACCTACATGATGTTTTTTCTTTGTGCTATTTGTAGATGTGCTGATCAGAATGATTAAGGGAGGACGTAGAGAAGATGGTTTTCTAAAATGGCTCCACGGTTTGATGCTAATGGACGATACTGTCATCCTGGCAACA
The DNA here is from genome assembly GCA_027495735.1 of Lutjanus campechanus. Taxonomy (NCBI): domain Eukaryota; kingdom Metazoa; phylum Chordata; class Actinopteri; order Lutjaniformes; family Lutjanidae; genus Lutjanus; species Lutjanus campechanus. The sequence goes on along the minus strand of JAJHUR010080462.1, from coordinate 18,785 downwards.
TCAAGAGAGACATTAATTAACAAAGAGAGATACCTTTGAGCACACTGCAGTGAGTGTGGTTGTGAATGAAAGCAAAGCAGCTGACCTTGGCTCCTTCGCAGTTAAGCATTGTGATAGTTAACTGCCGTAATGTTACCTTCACTGGAAGAGGCTTCCTGACCTTACTGAAATTACATGTGGAACAAAAAGTGAAACACTTACATAAATTTCTCATTTTTTTGCAACTTCTTTACCAACAGGATGGAAAAAGCAATTAAAGCAGGTGTTTTAGTCCACTGTGGAGCACAGATGTGAAGCTTGGCTCACAGTGAGCCAGGTTTTGCTCAGAGTGAGGCATCAAATTTGACCCCCATTAGAATGAAACAATAAAAACAAAATAAACAAAAAGACACCTGACCAATGACCAACATTATCAGTGCACAGTAAGGAAGATGATATAAAAGTGAGATTAAAATGATAGGGAGAAAGGAAGGAGGCGAACCCTGATTTTACTTTTGAATATCATCACAGAGGTTGACCTTTGAACTGGATGTTAGTCATACTTGTGCTGCGGTGGCACTGATTCAGTCTGCACACGTTTTGGAAGACATTTCTATTTGTGTGAAATTTGAAGGTGCAACGAGAGCTGTGCAACAAAATCCTGCAGGATGACAGCTTCCTGCAACTGCCTTAATACTTAATATTTTATTGGACTTTATTGAAACATGCTGTCCTAAGTGTACTGTAGCTTTTTAAGTTATAAGGCAGTGCGTAAGTGTGCGTGGTGTAAGAGCAGAAACTGAGCAGTAAGATGTCAGCCTGGCAGTAAATGTACAGTTCAGGTTACAGTGTGTCAGTTAATCAACACTGCAGCTTTTCAAGACCAAATACAGTCGTGTGTGTTGTTTCTCAGCTGCTGGCAGTTAAAGAAGGGTTAGCCCTGAAGTAAGCTGAGTGGGAAAGGCTAATGTTAAGCTCATGCTAATGCTAGTGTTTTACCTTTACAGTGTCGGTTCTGATGTGATCCTGTCCCTTTTAGAAGCTTTGTAATCCAGCCTTGAACTGCAGCGTCTCTTTGGATACGTGGTAGAATGATAAATTCAACACTGAATGTCGTCTGTAGTGATTTATCCTCTTTTCCATGGTTTGTTAGCATGTTGTTGCTAATACCTTGCATATTGCATCTATAAATGATCATAAAAGATGGGAAGTCTTTTGAATGCTGCATTTCTGTTTGCAAACTGTCACAATGACATAAAGAGTACGCCTTGTCCTACCAATATAATTAGTTTGTTTTCAGTGGTTTTATAATTTTAATTTTATATTTAATGTTAAATAAATACTTTCAAATTCTTTACTCTGTAATCCAGAAATACTGCCACCCACAACTACTTTTTCAACTTTATCAAACAAAGCGTCATATCTACCGGAAATTTAACACAATAAGAGGAAAACCTGTTATGTTAGCATTTGCATCATGTCTAAAAAGAAACACAAATCACTGTCATGCCGCTGAATGCAAGAGATTGGTGCGCTTTAGTGAATCTCCAGAGATGGCATGAATGCTGAAGTATATTTTTGCTAATTAGCTGTTTTCCATCGACATGCCATAGAAATCGATACTTGGCATTGGTTTTCAACATATGATAGTGTTTTCATTAGTTCACAATGTAATTATGCATGTAACAGAGATGGGAACTCGAGTCTGCAACTTGGACTTGAGTCACACTTCAGTCCCTCTACGCAGAGACTTGAAACTTGACTTGGACTTGTTTAACTAAAGAACTGTGCTGTGCGGTTTAATATTGCTTGGACCAAACATTCTTGTATGGTTATTCTAATATGTAACATAGGTGAATAGGTTAATTGGTGACTAAATTGCTCGTAGGTGTGAATATGAGCGTGAAAGGTTGTTTGTCTCAATGTGTCAGCCCTGTGATGAACTGGTGACCTGTCCAGAGTGTACCCCGCCTCTTTCCCAATGTCAGGTGGGATCAACTTCAACCCCCCTCCGAACCTCCAAAGGATAAGTGGTTATAGATAATGGATGGAGTTGTTGCAACATTTTTAAATGCTAAAAACTCTGAAAGCATGAAACAAAACACGTCATATAGAGATGCATTTTCTGCCTGATTTTTCTCTCTGCTAGTTGTACCTTGATAACCTCAATTGTCTGTAAAATGGGAACCAGTTTCTTCTGTTTAATTCCACCCTTTCTTTTTCTGTTTTCCTTTTGCTCTCTTTCTACATGCCTCCACCCATTTCTCTCTACCCCCCTGCCCCATCCCTCCTTTCTCCCCCCTTCTCCCTCTCTTTGGGTCATTAGCATGTTGCTGATGGGGGCCGGTCATCCATTGAGCGGTGCAGGGAGGTTTGGCCAGGGCTGCAGCAGGCCTGTCAGGGCAGGTCATTAAGAAAACGACGGGTCGGGGAATACACAGACAAGGTTGATTGGTTTCCTGCAGCCGTCAGCAGAGCCCTGCAGCATCTCCTGACCCTGTGAGCCCCATCTAACCTGCACACACACACACACACACTCAAACACATACACTACATGCACCTGCAGAAACACAGAAACACACGCAGACACACATTTGTATACACAAGAACACGGTGAACACGTGTATGAAGGCACCTAAAACACAAAAATGTAGTATGAAGACACACGCACACACTTCTAACCTACCCCTGACCAAAGGCTAAAGACTGGCAAAGAACATGGAGCCACATCGAGGCGATTACCCTGATCCTGATCCGCACAACCCAGCCTGTTGCCAGTTTTTAGATCTGCGAGTAATAGTGTGCAGCTTGGCACTAATCCAGACAGCACGCCTGCTGCTCCGACTCTCAAGACATGTCCAGGGTGGAGCCAAAGGAGCAAAGACCCACTGAAAGAAGACCTGATTACATGAACTGACAACAAGTTGTGTGATTTTGTTGTCTCGCCTTTGGAGTCGGTGCTGCTGAAACAACAACAGAAAAAAAACAACAAGAAAAAAAACCCTGAAGTTGACCCCAGTTTTCTTGAAAGGTCATATCTGGGATTGAATGCAGCTTGTGTGCAGGGAGGGGCTCTGTCATGCGTGCATAGATGGAATGCTACCCAGCATCCATCTCTGCTGTCTGTTGTGCTGTGAATGTCAAACCCAGAGGCTCTGACACCCACCGCCCTTCCAATCCCCCCCTCTTGACGCCCCCTACCCTACCTGACCCTCCAGTCTCAAGCAGCCCTGGCCTACCTGATTAACAGAGCCTCCTGCCTGGGGCTCCTGTGCTCCAAATGAGCCCTATAATAATGTTACTTCAAATGTCAAAGCCAGGATTATTAGCGCATGTGTGTGTGTGTGTGTGTGTGTGTGTTGAGGGGTGTGGCACATGTTGTCGGGGGGGTATAGTATCTTGTGTAGCTGCCACAGCCTTCCATCCATCCCTCAGTGTAATCAAATGCATTAATGTGTAAAAATGCCATTTAGCACAACACATCCCACTGCAGGCTGGTTAGTGGATGCTGATAGACAGATAGGGTTTGACTGACAGTCCCCGGCTGTGGCCTGTCTGTGGGTGTCAATGACACACAAGCCATTCTTCATGCTTAGGCTCAATCATAGAGCCAGCTTTCCTCTTGTGGAATAGTTACGCAGTGACTAAATGACACACAAGGACACACCAACACACACAAGTGTAAGACAATGCACAAACTCTAACATTAAGCCGCCCATAGTGATTGTTAATGCACAATATAATTGCTAATGGGAGCTGTCTTAGGGGTGAAGTGGTGTTAACCTCTGATCAACCCCAGGTCAACCACTTATGGGCTAGATAGAATTCATTACATTTTACCCACTTCATCATCAGCATCTGACTGACCAATTTCACACCCATGACAGTGACAAACACACGAGCGGAGGAATGAAAGAGGCACGAGGCGTTTTAGCAATTCTTTTTTGCCCCTTAGTACATTATCTTTATTTTTCTCTGTCTTGAACATTAGGCTCATTGCAATGATATTTCCACTGATGAATCATTTTCATCACAGTCCTTGTTAATGACATTTATATTATATGATTTTATATCCATTCTCTGGAAAACAGTACCATATTTGCTGAAATCACAAAGTCTGCAACAATACAGTTTAATTCAGGGGACTGTGATCTATTATACGTCCATTTAATACATTCACTTATTTTTTTGTCAACTTGCAAAAAGCAACTAAATTATATTTTGACAATTTTAAAACCGAATTCCTCCAGACATACTGTATGTGATATGCCATAGCAATTTCAAAATAAAGGTGTATCTGAAAGATGACAAAATAGATTTTGACTTTGCATCGATCATATTGGATCTTTGAACATTGAATCTATATATCGATCCAGATCAATGTATTGTTACACCTCTGATCAGTCGACACTTTTCATCAGCAAATAAAATGGGGACAAAAATGTTGATCCGGTCTCCAAGGTGGCACAAAAGGTGTGTGTTTGTGTTTATTTCCGCCTTGGACTGCACGCTGCGCTCAGAGATTCCAGTTATTTCCCTCCGTTCTCTCTTCTTTTCTCTCCCTTTAATGTTAATAACAGGTTAATAGCTGTTTCCTCCAGCAGTATAACTTTGGATATTCTACACTACTAACTAATATATAACGAGAACTGAATGGCATTTTAGTCAAAAGACTTTTACTATAACAAAATCAAAATGTGCTTTCAAAATTTACACTGGCTCATTGCAATTGTCATTGTACCATGAAGGCCTGCTGATATTTTGTCGTTTGTGTTAATGATCCAGCCAAAAAGAGTTCCCTCACCAAGCTAGCCAGTCAGCCATCCAGCTAACTAGTCAGCCAGCTTCCAGAACTGGATGTCGGGGAGGCTGTGTTTAACTCGCTGCGGCTGCCACAGCACAACACAGCCGACCAGGCGGCAATTAAGATGTTAATAGATAGCTTCATAAGGACGACAAACCGGAGGGAGGGAGGGTGGAAGAAACCCAAACCGCAACAGATTTCCGAGACTTCTAATTAATAGCGATGGCAATTAAAGTGTAATTCAGCCCATTTCCCTCTGTAGCGTTCCCTCTCCCTCGCCTCCAATTGCCTTTTCTCACTCGCCAAAAGCACTGGAGGCTTGTGACGCATCCTCTTTTTAATGTTAGATTTCTTCATGTACGCTGTTGTTGGCACTTTTGATGAAACGCCCATGTCGAATAAGTGGGCAAATAACTAAATTACTGAGTCATCTCCTAGGGGCTAATCCTCAGCTTAAGATATCGTCATGTAGTAGTATTTTCTGTGGACGAACACAGGTATTTTGCATTTATATGTCATGTGCATGTGTGTGTTTGTGTGTGTGTGTGTGACAGTAGGGCCAAGCAGCGAGACAGGGGCAGGTGAATGATAGCAACTCTAATTAGCAGGGTTGTGGCTCCTGTGCCGCGCTGCTCGAGAGACGAGTCGTTGGGGACTCCGAGGTGCCAGGCTCAGTGGGGAGGACTCAGAAAAACAGCTTTAATTGGTGGGAGTTATTTATAGACAAAGCACCTCTTTCAAGGTTAGTGGGTTAAGTCTGTTCAGTCCTCTGCGGGGACCGTCATGTTTGGTGGCAACAAACAGACCGCTGCCAAAAAAACCTGCCCCACCTCTCCATCTCTCCTGAGTCACATATCCGTACACACACGTCGAAAATCCAATGCCACACACACACGCGCGCACACAGCTAAATACTGCAGAAGTGTGTTGCACCTTTCCCATGCACTTAGACATGCTGTTGACACCCTCGGCTTTGTGTAGAGCAGCAGAAAGTGCAAGATAGAAAGAGAATAATGGAGAGAAGGAGCAAGAAAGTGAGAGGGAGAGATAGGGAGACGTGGATGGAAAAGACAAGGTGGGGAGGTTGCTCCTGGGTTGAATCCCTCATTGGAGGCGTCTTCATCTGCCGCACAATCCTCCCGGGGGCCCCTACTTCTCCATTTCATTAGTTTGTCAGCCTGCACGAAGGATTGTGCATTAGGCCTTTAATTTAGTGGATAGCCAGAGGCTGGCTATGCTGCCTGGTGCGACTCTCAGCTCCAACAGGCTGGAATCTAACTAGGATCAGCTTAGCTCAACTTAATGCAGCCACACACACACTCACGCACACACACACTGCACTGAGAGATAGAGAGAAGGTGGAGGTCCATTTATGTACTGTGTCTATCTATGAATCTGTCCATGAATCGATTTATCACGGTGGTTGAGATAGCTCGACACACTGCAACTTAAGAAAACGTACCCATGGACAAAACGCAAGAATATGAAGAAAATGTCTTCTAAACTCTGACAACACGTATGACACAGAAGATTGTGCAAACAGCTACAACACAAGCAAATTAATAGACTTGGTCCAAAAGACGGATAACTGCCTTTGGGGTTTGTTTGGCACATTTATGTTTTCGTGTTATTATCTCATATATTGATGTTTTAAGGTATTTTAAAATGTATGCATGGTTTGTATGCAAGTTTATGGCTATATCTGCCTGTGCATGAGTGTGTATGTAGAGATATATTTATAGTTTTTATGTGCATTTGTTAATAACGTACATTTTGAAGTACATTTTGTTGAGTTGTGCACTTACTTTATATTACATAACCTCACATCCAACAATGTTCCGAGAAATTTGCAGTTTATTTGAGGTAATGGTGCGTTAGTCACTGCTAGTTGCTATACCTTCATTGAAAACATGGGATGTGTAGGATACGTTGGTGAATGAGGAACAAAGTCATCAAACGTACTAAACGTAGTGTGAATAAAACTTTAATACATTACCTCGTCCATTAACATGATTTCTGCCTGAGTAATGTCAGATAGATTTTTACGGTTGTTTTACAAGAAAGAAAACAACTCCCATGATCCCATGCTACTTCATGATATCATCAAACTGCGTCTTTTCTTACAAGCTTTAATGTGAGAGAGACCCCTAGTGGCAGAAGTTACTTATTGACCATGAATATGAAGTGAGCTAAACTTCATTTCACCAACTTGATAACTCAAAGATGGCATAAAGAAGCGCACTGCAGCTCTACGCATAGACATGCTGCAAGTTATACAAACCACTGCAGATGTTCATCACTACCTGAAATATTGTTTATACAGCCACATCATTACCCTTCTGCCTTCTACTTCGGTGTTTATCAGTTTTCATTGTTCCCCAGAAATGTCAAAGGCTGTACCCTGACTCTGTCGATTAGCTGTTCAATACCAAGATTTGACAATTCGTTCCTTTTTTATTTTCAGTTCATCACCACACTAAACTCCTCAGCCTACATGAGTGTGTTTGACCAGCATGTTTTAATGCCTTTCTTCATCAGATTTCCACAGCCAGAGAAATGCTTGTAGTTCGGGTATAAAATTGCAGCGCAGCGCCAAACGTTGAATCACTGCAGCGCATCGCCTGAGTTCTGTTCATCCTTCTCTGCTTCCATCACAGTCAGCGCTGTGGTTTGAGATCATTTTAGAGTCGATTTGTACATTTCAGCCTGACGCTGTGTTTCATTGCTCTGTATACAATGACACAGCTATAAAACTTATTTACCAGCCACTCATTTTTCACAAGTTGACCCCCAGTGCATGTTGTCACATGAAAGCACACACCAGCTAATATAAAAATATATTTATGATTCCCCTTATTTATTCCTCATTGGAATGTTATCCCTGTGCATGTCTTTGAGCTTATATCTATTTTATCCTGTTACTGTGATGCATACTGACCGAAAAAAACAAAAACAAACAAACAAACAAA
>JAJHUR010080462.1:0-10565 GCA_027495735.1 Lutjanus campechanus | reverse complement strand
GTTTTAATGCCTTTCTTCATCAGATTTCCACAGCCAGAGAAATGCTTGTAGTTCGGGTATAAAATTGCAGCGCAGCGCCAAACGTTGAATCACTGCAGCGCATCGCCTGAGTTCTGTTCATCCTTCTCTGCTTCCATCACAGTCAGCGCTGTGGTTTGAGATCATTTTAGAGTCGATTTGTACATTTCAGCCTGACGCTGTGTTTCATTGCTCTGTATACAATGACACAGCTATAAAACTTATTTACCAGCCACTCATTTTTCACAAGTTGACCCCCAGTGCATGTTGTCACATGAAAGCACACACCAGCTAATATAAAAATATATTTATGATTCCCCTTATTTATTCCTCATTGGAATGTTATCCCTGTGCATGTCTTTGAGCTTATATCTATTTTATCCTGTTACTGTGATGCATACTGACCGAAAAAAACAAAAACAAACAAACAAACAAAAAATAACTGCTCTGAATTGTGATTTGCCTCATCGACTTTCAGGGGGCAGCCCTAGAAGAGACTATCCATCCATCTACATGCATCCATCAATCTACTGTCATCTGTTCTATTTTATGTATCTACAGTATCAGTTTGTAATGAGCCATTATATAATTAGTCACACCCTTTAGAGGGTCTATCCAACAGTCCAGGCTGATAGCAGCTTCCCTCAGTGAGTGTGAAGTGATGCTAGAAGCGATACCCGGAGCATCAAAGGCTTTTCCTCTTTCAGACTGAAGGAGCTGCACTTTGAGGGCCTGTCTCTCAATGTCACTCACAATATCTATTCAGCAAACTGACGTGCAATGGGGGCTGCTGACGACCGGGTGGGATGTGGGTGGACTTCCAACAGAACAACTATATGTCACAGTGTAACAAACAACAAGCGCACATGTACACGCTCTGAGCCGCCCAATTACAAACACACTCGTGTGCATTAGCGTGAAAGCTGCTCACCCACACAGCGGCAGGGACACGGTTACACGGAACAAAGAGCGAAAGACAAAGCCCTGTGCGAGAGAGAGCGAAGTCGTCCATCTGACACCCCAGCTGAGAATGTCCCCTCACATCTTCTCTTGTTTTCCTCTTTAAGTGCTGCTCCCTCTTCTCTGTGACCCGCCACCCCCTCCGACTTTTAACCCTCCAGCACCCCTCACTCTCGCTCACCCTCCCCGGCTAGCTGCGCGGCTTTCCCCCCCTGTTTTTTGGGATGGGACGGGAGAGGAGGGCTAGAGGGGGGGTGCTGTGGCTGTTGGTGGGGACGGGGCCCTTCTTTTGTTTCCTGTTACAACATGCATTTCATGGGGAGGCCTGGCTTCTGACCCTGCCGAGCACACACTGCGCCGGGGCTGGGAGCTCCAAGGGAAAGGCCCATCTGTGGCATCCATCAGGGCTGCGCTCTCCCGCTGAGGTACTGTCAGAAGCCGGAGGGGGTGGTGGTGGAGGGGAGGCTTGCGGGGGCACGATTGGGAGGGGCCTGGGGGGGGATGAGGTTTGCTGAAGAATTGGGATGAGGGGGGTAAAATCAGGCCGAAAAAACAGACTTGAGGAACACAGGGTCCTCCTAAATTTGAGTTGATGGGAGGAGGGGAAGGGGGCAGCTATATGTTTCTGCGTGCGTAATTGGAGTAAAGAATGTAGAATAAACACTGAAACATATGGAGCACAAGAATGCTAATGGAGGTGGGAATAAGGTGGACATTGATTTAAATGTCACTATTTATACTGCTAGCTGCACAATAGCTAAAGGAATAGTTCAAAATTATTTGAAGTAGACTTGCAACTCCAGTGTTCTGCCAGGTGAAATTACTGATTTTACTGGTTTTGTTGAGGAAAAGAGAGCGATATTTGGCTTATTTAAGAGCAGTTTCCCATTGGAAAAGGCCGTCTGACAGCAAGGCAGAGCAGTGAAAAAATATTCCAAATATAGCTACACTGATTTTTTAAGTAGCTAAAATCTGTTTTGCTGTTGACCCTGTCCACAGCAGAACATTGCTTAGCTTCGGTGCTGGTACTCCTCACTGCTTCTCCTAACCAGGAATGTGTCGACCTGCATAAACAAACTAATACAACAAGTAACATAATGAACTTCATAAATTAATAAGTTCCATAACTAACTCATACAACCCCACTGCATGATATTGCAAAATACCATGCCATGACATTTGCTTGTATATGTGTTGAACGGTTTCACGAATTAATTTTTGCTTTCTGCTCCACATTGAACCTTGCATTTCTAGCAGCCATGTGTTTCTACATTTCATGCTGGTTCACTTTTACAACAAACGTTCACACTTTGTTTTGAACTCAAATTTAAAGTTTATACTAAAATCTACCAATTTCTTTCAGCTATGGGGATGAAGTATGAAGTAAATTTAGGTTGTTTTAATGTATTGTGTGCTTATTCTTATTTTTGCTCAAAAAACAAACTTGAATGAAGACGTCTTAGAGCTGCAATGATTAATTGATTTGAGTAATAAAAAAAAATCGAAATTCTGTGATTTCAGTTTGTCGATATTCTGGTTTCTTCACTCCTTTATGACAGCAAACTAAAACTTTTTGGGTTATGGAGACATTTGAGGACGTCACTCTGGACTTTGGGAAACACCGATTGACACTTTTCACCATTTTCTGACATTTTATAGACCAAACAGCTAATCTATAAATCAAAAGAATAATTGACAGATTAATCGACTATGAAAATAATCAATAGTTGCAGCCCTATTGTCTATCATATTGCAAGCAAAAATAAAAACATCTGCAGATTCTGTTTGATTCTGTTTGGCTAAGTAATGCTTTAAATTCAGCAGCGATGGATCAACAGACTACAACTAGAGAGCACATCTGAACGTTTGAGTGAACCCTCGTGCACTCACAAGAGCTGACACACATACAAATGGCTACAGATGAAACAATTGTTTTATTTTCTGAGGGCATACCAGAGACAGAGGTTTTCAAATACCAGGAGCCCAGGTAAAAGCTGCTGAGGGTGGAACTGAAAGACACCAGATGTTGCTCTCTGCCTTCCCTCTGCCATTCCTTTCTCTCTGAAGACTCTCTTATGTTGTTGCACATACCTGAGGCACTACAGAGGCAGAAAAGTGGATTGGTTTGAAGGTCAGTTTAAATAAAAATACTTCAGCAAGTATGACAGGCAGGGTGTGCTCTGGATAAATGCAGTGCTCTCATGCCAGCTCGCTGAAACTGATTGATTGACTTGTAAGATGTCATGGACAGGCTGGGGAGGCAGGGAGAGTGAGAGAGGCAGAGAGATGGTGAGAAGGATATGGCTACTGTTGGATGGAAGATGAGACGTATATATGAGTGTGTTGGGGGGTGGCTAGGTTGAAATGTACACACACACACTTGCGTACGCACACAGCTGGCCAGCTCTGGCCTGGTTCTGGTCAGTTGCCCGTGGCCACGGCGGGCACAGGAGTCAGCTGTCAGCCTGTGACGGATTGATACAGACACCCTCCACCCCCTCCGCCCCCCGACACTCCCAAACCTCCACCTCCATCCCTCAATCCCTGCAGCCCTCTGCCTCCCTCCTCCTCCTCGTCAACAGCCGGCCCATGCCTAGTGGGCATGTTTGAGAGGAGACGTATTGAGGAGGGGGTTGAAGAGGGGGAGCCGGCCTCCATCTTGACTGTGGCCTGTATTAGAACATGCCCTCCTGTCACCCTCACTCAGCCACTCTGTTGGCTTCATATCTGTTAGCCATGTTAGCCACTAGGCTGTGGTCCCTCTATCACTTCATCTGGCCAGCTGACAGCAGCCTGCTGGAGGTCCCTCTGTGCCTGTTGTCCTGTCCAATGAGGACTGGATGTCTTACTCTCCTCCAGACTCTCATGTGGATGATGCTGTAGAAGCATATTGGGTAACACTTCATTTTACAGGTCCCCAATTTCATGGTAAGTAGGTGGTAAATAGCTAGTGACATATTTGAAATTTCTTTGAAATTACCCCAACATCAACCCCAAATTTCATGCTAAGTAGGTGGTAATTAGCTAGGAACATATTTGAAATGTCTATGAAATTAACCTCAAGCTAAGTTTTCAGCTAGTTTCTAACTTCTGCTGAGCAGATTTCAAAGTTGAGTGAGTTGTTGCAGGTGAATTTCCAACTAGGGTCTGTCTAACGTCTGCTGATTAAGCCAGCTCAATTTTCAACACTTCCTGCCTAACTTCTGCAGGCCAGTAACATACAATAAAACAATAAAAACTACAACAACAAGCCAATAATATAAAGTAAGTCCGAACCTAGTTAGAAATTAAGGTGGCATGATCAGCAGAGGTTAGGCAAAAACTAGTTGGAAATAACAATTCAGCAACATGCAGGTTAATTGGGGTCATTTTGGGGTAACTCCAAAGAAATTTCAAGTTACTTGCTAATTACCACCTACTTACCATGAACTTGGGGGACCTGTAAAATGAATTGTTAATGCATATTGAACCACTGAACTATTTTCATCATTGGAGTAATCGGATACATTTGTGTATACCATCCTAGAGATTATATTAAATATTCACTCCATTCATTTTACACCCTGAGATCAGATTCCTTTGCAGTCTCTGAAAACAGTTGTACGTCTACTGTGCTTCTGTTTTTAGGCTGCAGTCCATTGCAAGTTGGAAGTCGATAGTTCCGAGTCCGTGTTCCGAGACTTCCAATCTAAATACGTCCATCTGCTCTGGAAAACATGGACGCCTGCAGCAAACTAATGTTTGTATGGCAAATCTCTGAACTTCACAAGCATCTACACCAGCTGATTTAACAGATTAACACACTTTGAAAGAGACAGGAGGAGTAGGCGAGTACCACATGCTCGCAGAGACTTCCATCAAGCACAAATTGATTGAATATACACATAGTGAAAATTGATGAGAAGGTTGCTTAATTTTGCTCACTTACCTGTGTATGTTGCCATATTAATGTGACCTTTGGTGTGTTTATGTCAGCAAACTTAGATGGATCTTGCCTAAGTTTCTGACATGGAATTCTGACTTAAATTAGCTCGAATTAGCTTGAGCCACCGAAACTACTTGATAAAGGTTAGGAAACATCATAGCCATGGAAGTACAAACTAAACAACAGGCTCCTGTGCAATAAGTTGACCCCTCTTTAAACCTCCCTTCAGCAAGGTTTTGCGGCTGTATAAAAGCTTGCTGTTACTTCCGCCTTTGTTCCTCTCAGACATGATTCATAAGGGATGCACAATCAACCAGGTGGAGACCGGAACTGGCCGTTTTCAGTGTGACCGGCCCTGACCCGTGACCAGCCAGTCAGCATCACATATCCAATGCTGTGCCAGTCGTATTCGCACACATGCTCTGTAGGATGATCATGTCATGTGCACAGCAGACAAACTGACCGTAATATCACACCCACAACAGCGCTGACACAGACACACACACACTCAGACACATGTTTGCACAAAGTCAGTGTTAGTGATAGATTCCAAGAACAGGACAAAGAGAAGACAAGACAGTCTACAGGGAGATGAAGCAGGTGAGCAGCTGACGATGTCGCCGAACAGCAGTAAACTTTCTAGCTCTTCAGGCTAATGTTAGCCAGCAGCAGACTGCTGTTCATAGACTGACAGTTAAATCTCATCTCTTGTTCTGGCTGAAGAATAAACAAGCTGTGTTGATGCGTCTCCTCAAACATTTTCTCATCCAGACTTATTTCATTTTTCCTTCTGTTTTTCTCAATGCAAAGCTTTACCAGAGCAAACTGTTGCACCGTGTCAATCAGTCAGAATCGGCAGGTCAAAACCTTTGGGGAAAAAAATCAGAATCGTCCACGAAAATTGGAATTGGTGCATCTCTACTAGTCAAACTCTGTGCATGGCCACTAGAGGTCCTTGTCAGGTACATGTAAACATAGGTCTCAAACAAATGATGGATGATGTAATTTTTCTTGTCAAAACTGTCTCGCTGACTGAGGAGCCAGTAATCATCTGAGTTTCCAGACATTTCTACATTTGTATATTTGCAGCCCTGAACTTATTATTGTATTGTACTTATTGTATCCCAGCCTTGCTGTCTATATCTTCATTGAGATCTCTGTGCCATTATCTGTCTCTGTCTCTCCCCTCCATCTCTCGCCTTCTCTGTCTGTCTGTCTGTCTCTCTCTGTCTATCTCTTTCTCCCTGACCAGTGTGAAGTGTAATTGAAGGAGCAGTCTTCACATGGCCCACAGGCATGGAGGGGACATTGTGTGCGCTGTGGCGGCAAATTGCTCTCCTTGCTCCTCCGAGCCTATACCTCTCCTTCACTTCTCTCCTCCTCCCCTCTTCATACTCTGCCCATACTCTCACTACTTTATTAGTCAGCCCTCTCTATCACTACTGTCCTCTCCCTTCCCACCCCATCCCCGCTGTCTTACTCATCTATTCCATCCTCTTCTGCCGTCCTTCAACAGGTTTGAAATACTCACTTAATATGGCTTTAAAATATTGTAATGCACTTGTCCTTTATGGGTGAGAATATACTGCAAAATAGAATGAATGAGGATGAGAGAGAGAATACAGACTTCTGAGCTAAATACCCACCAATGATTCTGACAGCAGCTGCTACAACATCCTAGGCCCTGTTTACACTTGGCATTAACATCCATCTTTGGTGATGCGATCACAAATGGACAGTTCAAAGTACAGGTGTCAACGCACCCAAGACACATTGAGATCTGATCGCTCACACCACATTTGGAGGTGGTCTGGGCTGCATATGGACCCATTTTTTTCAGTGTGCACGCAGTATATGCTGGACCCTGCCTGCTCAACCGTTGTCCTCTGTGTAAGTGGAAGTATGTACTCATTTGCACCCCAATGCAATGTTTTACCTGTCTATCTAACTCAAAGGCTGGCTGCCTTTGTATTTTTGGCCGCTGCCTTCATAGAAAATTCTGACATAAACATAGACCTAAAGGGCTTATGCCATAACTATTCAGCACATGCATGTTGCACACAGGCATGGGACTTGAGTGTGGAGGCAACAGAGGAATGACACATTCACAACTTCTATAAGATCAAGGTAACAAACAAATGTGCATTTGTAATAAAGCTATGTTAGTTTAAGTTACAGAAATAGATAGGACATCACCACGGATATTTTACCTGATTAAAAGGTCAAACTCTGTTGTGCTTGTATCCTACTACACGTACTTTGTCCATTCAGTCCATTAAAAAGTGTGTGACTGTGATCCCACAGTAATAGGCCTCCTGTTTGTCCTGTCTCAACCTAATCAGATGCAACAAGTGCCGTATAGACTTCTGTCAGTTCATTCAGGGACCGTCAATAAATTACAGTTTGAATGACACAAAGCCAATGTTATTTTCAATACCTTTGTGCTCATTTAGTGAAAACTATACTACCATAAGTTGGTCTCATGTAGCACACACACCTATCTTTACTAATGTGTAATTTATTCACTTTACATAGTTATTTGAATAGAAAAATAATGCATTATTTTTCAATAGCTTCCATGTTGGTGACTGCAAGTCAATATTGAATTGTATTGTGTATATTGTGCACAGTGCACAAAGGACTCTTTTAATTGGATTTTAGTGCTTCTTCTTTTTATATTAATATATTTATTGAAAATTCATTATTTTATTTCAGTATTAGGCTCTGGGACCTTTTGACTTTTTCTCTCCAGCGTTTTTGTCTGCCCTCAAGTTGCTAAGCAAAAAAGTAAAATTGTGATTTTCTTATTCTTCACTGGAGAACAGGGCGCTCTAAAGGTGCTCACCCAAACATTGTATGCCGTGGCAAAATGGAGTTTTGTGGATGCAGCACACTGAAAACATGCTGTTGTATTTTTATGTGGGCCGTTCTCATCTCAACTCATCAAATACAGACAGTACATACAAATACGAATGTACATTAAAACTTTTAATAATGTTTTGGTTTTCACATGGGACATGGATCCTGGTCTCCTGGGTGAAAGACCTGTGCTTGTTTGAGTCATCCACCACCCCATCTCCTCCTGATGCAGACTTTCTTGCTCTTTATACTATGTTGAAAGCCTGGTGCCTCTTATACAGCCGTGGCTGGGTTTAGATTGAAATCATTCTTCCAGCGGCAAATGGGATCCATGTGCATCTGTACGGGTCGCTGATGGGCAGTGACAAACATCTGTATTTGACAACTTGGGAATGAAAACGGGGTGACCCATCACAAGTGCTTTCTTGAGATGCATGTGGCTGTCCACCCAAGACGCATGTTAATGTCAGATGTAAACAGGGCCCCAGACTAGAAACCATCTTTCGTTAGCTCAGAACTCCGCTCTCATGTGGAGTATCATTGCATTGTGGCTTTGGAAAGACCGAGCAATTAATTGTTACTCAGACTCTATGTTGGTCTGCCAATCAAAGAGACAAACAACAGACCAACAGGTCTTGTCCGGGCACGGTGCTTAAGCACTGCTTGAGTAAAACTGCCAAAGTGTAAGCTGAGGTGGAATTGGGGATGCATGAAGAAGAAAGAGAGTAGAGGGGGGTTTACACACACCCACTTGGGTTAGTGGAAGTGACAGAGCATCTATGATAGGGGATGCGAGAAGTCTCCAATATGTAGAGCTAGTGAGTTGAGCAGCCTGCCTGGAGAGAGGCACACAGAACAGGAAGGAGCTACAGAGAATGAGTGAGCGAGATAGACGGAGGAGAAAACCTGAGGGAGGGAAAATAGGGAGAGAGGAGAGTAGTATTCGGTCCGAGACGAAGAAGCGCATGCTTCATTAAGTGAGGAAGTAATCCTGGCTAATTAAGGCTCTCCATGACAGCACTGTCAAGGATGACTGATCCTTCAAATGGCACCTCCCTCTCCTGACTGACAGCCAGGCTGCTCTCACCGCTTTGAAGGTGAGAACTTTCTTACTTATTCCCACAGCTTTTTTTTCCTTCGTCGCCTCTTATCCCCAATTCAAAGTGTTTTTCTTTGTTTTTGTATCTCATTATCATTTTGTAGGCAAGTGTACATGAGTGTAAAGGAGGGAAAAGTGTGTGATGGCTTGTCTTGTGTATTTGTGTGTCTGTATGTATGCTTTCTTGCATGCAGTACGTGCCTGTGTGTGTGTATGTGTCTGCAGTACCTGGGCAAAATACTAGAGGAAATCAGTGGATGGAAGGCGCAGCCCATTGATTGCTTGACTAATTAATCAGCTGCATTGGCTCCATGTGGATCCAGGTTTATTGAGTGGAGGCTTGGCGCAGGGCCCTTTATGAGCCCATAATGATTCCTTAGCCCGCGGAGTCAGGGCCTCATCTGGCCTTTAGCACAGCTGTGGTAATACTACACAATATAGAAGCTCAGAAAACAACCATGCCTTGGCTAAATGTTCACCCTGTCCTTAAACGTAAACCTCGATGTGACTGTAACATCGATGCAGCGACCCAGGCAATATAACCGTTTTTAACTGGAATCACATTTTTTTTGTAGAGCAGCGTGTTTAGCTCTTATTTATAGGGTTCATTTTCACAGTGGGGTGCTTTCTTTACATGATCCATTGTGAGCACCAACTAGACACCCCACAACCACATGTGTGCACTGACCTATGCCATTCACAGAGGAGCTATGTTGACAGTTAGTGTCCCCCTGCAGGAGAGCCCACATGAAACAGCAACTTGAGCTGAAACCAGAGAGAGCAGAGGCCATGGTATATGACCCAGACGCCCAGACAGGGTTGTACTGTCCTGCCTGACATCAATCCTTGCCTGCCACCCCCCTCGCCCAGCTCTGCTCAGCCTAGTTCAGCCCCAGCCTATCCCAAAACGGGGGACTACGACGGCCCGCTCGTAAACATGCCTATAAAAGTCCTGTTTGTATTGCACCAGAAGGCGGCTCTGTCCCAACCCCCCCAGGAGCTCACGTGAGCGAGCGCTCAGAGTTGACCGACTATCTTGGGGCTGTGGCAATCTGAGTGTCACAACAGGTGTCTCTGTGGGTATGTGTTGCACAACTTCTGTGCGTATGTACTGTATCATTGTTGTGGATTGTGTTTATGCCCAAGCATCTATGAGTGATTAGCAAGCAAGAAAATACTTAAATATTTGAATTAAACTATGTTTACAGATGTCTTCTCAGCTAAGGACCCCTTACAAGATAGAAAATATACCAGACACCCCCTCATGTATGTCCTTTAGAATACTTTGATGCAGCACTCACTTATGTGAAAGAACATTTGCACCATGTCAACACAGAATAAGAGGGCAGCATGGACCAAATGGACTTGGAGGCTGGGAAGACGTGGACAGCTTGTCCATTTTGCATAGTAAATTGGAGGTAAGCCTCCTATACTGGCCACATTTTCATCCGTATGACATGACGTGTCGCAATGGCAATTGCAGACGCTCTGTGTGAAAGTGAGAACACTCACGCTAGGGAATCGACTCGTGGCCCTGCTTCAACTTTGCAAGAGCCTAAGACATCCGACTCAACTTTTTGACATGTCAGAAATTCATCCGACCGTCCAGCCGCCGTCCGGAAGTAGTTGATTGGCCCTCTCTCCCCCCCGTGCACTGCACGGCAAAGAACGTCAAAAAGCCTAACTTCAGACCAATTTTAAAAT
>JAJHUR010080461.1:0-16367 GCA_027495735.1 Lutjanus campechanus | reverse complement strand
ACACACACACCTTTCTCCATGTACTCGGTGATGATGTAAATGGGCTCCTCCTTGGTAACCACAGCGTGGAGTCGGACCAGTTTGTCATGCTGCAGACTCTTCATCAGGTTGGCTTCACCCATGAAGGCCTCCACTGACATGCTGCCAGGCTTCATGGTCTTCACAGCCACCTTTGTGTGCTTATTGTATGTAGCTTCAAATCAAACAAGCATCAGAGATAGAAAATGAACCACCAGCCTCTCACCTCCATCATTAAGTGGATTCTAGAATGATTCCTATCTGTCTCACCCATCCAGACTTCTCCAAACTGCCCTGCACCGAGCCTCTTCTCCAGTTTGAGTGATGATCGTGGGATTTCCCACGCGTCTTTCTCCCACGGCTTCTCAGGTTTGGGGCTCAGGCATGGGTTGGTCAGGGTTTGGCAGAGGCCGTCTCCCTGCTCTGGAATAAACAGAAACAATATTTCATGATTTGATCTTTGAAGATATTTATTTTTCAAATTGCAAATCATCACTGTGAGATATTAGCTGCTTGTGTTCTGTGCAGTCCAGTCTGTTTCACTGTGCAATTAGTCTTTGCAAGGCAACGCTATTTACATTATATTCTCGTAAATTAATGCTACACACCATGTGTGTATTACAACATGTGTACATGTGTATATCTTTGACTACCTGTACTTTTTTGAGTTGTGGTAACATGTGAATTTCCCCAGTGTGGGATCAATTAAGTTTATCTTATGTTATATAGTTAGCAGTGCTAATTTTGCCAAGAATGTTTTAATTGTTTTAATTTAGTTTTAGTCTTAGATGCTTACTGAAAATTTTAGTGAGTTTTAGTCACAATTTTAGTCATTTGTTTTTGTTTTATTTTAGTCAAGATTAATATTAGTCATTACTTTAGTAAATGCTTTAGTCATAGTTTTAGTCACAATCAGTAATTTTAGTCAGTGTTTTAGTCGTAATCTTTTTCGTCCCTTGAAGTTGTTCACTTAATTCAACACTGTTAATTCTTTATCTTTATATAAAGTTCTTTCATGAATTGGATATTGTGGACCTTAAATCAGCAAATTACCTCTCATTGTTACATCTGTCTACAAGTTGTGTTACAACCCACCCCAGTAGTGGGGTAGGTTGCAACAACGGAACTCTTTGTATTTGACATTCACTCACACGATCCGTGATTGTGTAGTAGACGTCCAATAGAGTTTGATTTATAGTAGACAAATATGAGCACTGTGTATCAAAGTTTAAGAGATGGAGCACAAACAACTCCTGAGCTACTGATGCTCAAACAAAAGTTGTTCCCACCATCCCCAGTCTCCCCTATCATACAAGAATCAATGCATACTGTAGGTCATCAGACACTGATCATTTTTATTACCTGATAAAAACGGACTTTTCTGCTAAATTCACAGTCATGTTTCACTCAGTTGAGCTCTTTTAATGAATCAGCAGTGAAAATGTGTAAACTGAGTCATTAAGGCAGACGAGCTTATCTGGGAAACATCACGTTTATTCACTCTGCATGGAGCTAAAACTAAAACTGAATTATGTTTGTTGGATGTTTGTTGAGTGTCTGTTTATGACTCATATGAAGTCAAAGATTATCTTTGGAAGGAGGAGATGTTTTACTGTGAGCTCAGCTCTGTTAAATGTAACAATGTTTTTTGTTTGTTCTTTAAGATGCTGATTACACCTGCACAGAGACAACTATTTCGTCTCATCTTTAGTCGCTGGAGTACACTGACAGAGATTACGTTGTTATTTTGTTGTCAATATTTTTTTCATTTTCATCGTTGTCCCTGTTTAGTCATGAAATAAAAGGACATAAACAAATACTTACCATCAAAAGCTTTGCTGACAAAATGAACACTAAGCCAGTTAACAATTTCACATAAAAATGAAAAGGTAACAACAGCAGAGCACAACAAACATCAGCACAACAAACATCAGTTCAAGCTGATGCTGCTACATATATTTATTAAAAAACTCTAAGATCTATCACTTTATTAATGATCCTGATCATATTTCTCTTAGGCTGATGTATTAAAGTCGTCCAGCAGGGTGTGCTGTACATCACTGTAAGCATCATGGTTAGTGATGGAACCGAACTGAAGTTAATATTTAAATGAGTAAAAATGTGAGAAAACGAACCCCCCCTGTGACTGATGACTCAGGATTCCTCATCTGTTCCTGACATCATCACTTTAATGACTCAGCTGGACTAAAACACATCTGTGAGGAGGTCAGACAGAAGTGAACTCACTCTTGTAATGGCCGACCAGCTCCTGCAGGGTGCTGAAGGTGTTGCGTGGAGAGATGTAGAATCCTCCGTTGTCCAGCGTGCGGATCTTATAATGCTTAACTGTGTCCCCGGACTGGGGGTCAATGTCCCTGACGGACAGAGAGTAGCTGCCTGTGGTCAGAGAGAGAGAAGACAGTGGTTAGTGTGGGGGCCATGTGAGGGGATTTCTGAATGCTGATGCTAATGTTTTTCACAGTTTTTTTTTTTTCAATTTGTAGATGTGAACTGTTTATGTTTGGAAATCCTGTATTTCTCATAGATGTGTATTATTGTGAGGGTAAAGAAACTTCTGAGGCTGCCTGCAGAACAACATAGAACACTTAAAGGGGCACTCCAACCATTTAATATTGCACTTACATAACTTTGAAAGCCTTACAAAATACAGATTAAAACAAGGATAATCAAAATTGAAGTAACAGAGTCCAAGATATTCTGACCTTTAGTCTCTATTATGGGTCAAGCTCCAGAAACACTGGATCTGGCTTTTTGTTGAAAGACATAATCCTCACAATCCTATTTTTTTTTAAACTTTAGAAATCTCCCTCCAGAACCACAGAAGATATAATTCAACGATCTTCACAGGCTGAGCAGTATGAGTCCATGAACCTTCCCTGTAAAGCTTTGTTCAACTTACTGGATAACACACTGTTTTGTTTTTCTGTTATTCATGTGAATAAAATCCACTTGCTTTTCCTGTTAAACCAAAACCGGAAAATGACTTGTTTTTCACTTCAATTGATATATTCATATTATCTGACATGTTCAGGCATTTAGTATTTTTCACTTTTAAACCAAATATGAAAAACGAAACAGAGACAATTTTCCTTTTTTGTTGTCAGAAACAAAAAAAACGAAAAATGTGAAAACCTAATAATAAAAAAGGGGTCAATTCTGGTGTGAGGCAAAACTGTGTGAAGCACAAAAAGGTTCTCTTGTGTCTGTCTGTTAAAGAACACTGTTCTGTTGTAGCAGTGACTGCCATGCTCAAATTTCTTGATCTGTCGTGTCAACTGGGAGTTTTTCTGAAAATAAATTCTCTTTATGACTGTGTAGACTGCTCCAATAAGGGACAGATCATCTGTTTTTGGACACGTTTCACTCACCCTTGGTGGTCTCGCTGTCTCGGATCATGTAGGATCCCACTTTGTTCCCAGGGGCCAGCAGCTGCCTCTCAGCATCCTTTCTGCTCACGCCCTTAAAGAACCACCTTGACAACAGGAAACACATCAGTTAGTACAGAAACCTCTCAACAGCTCCTACTATACGAGCCTTCTTCTTCCATTCACAGTGTGTGTGTGTAGTTTCTTTGTTTATTTCCACCGTGTGAAAAACCACACTGCTTCACTAAGTGATACCAGGCCTGCTGCTAGTTACACAGACGCAGATTATACTATCACTAGTACCATTCAAACTACTGAGAATATGAGTATGAATAAGGAATACGAATAGCAATAAGAATTAGAGTAGGGAATAAGAACAGGAATAAGATTAAGAATAGGGAACAGGGAATAAGAATAAGATATAAGGATGCACAATATGGATTTTTTTCAGCCGATATGATTACAATAATTACCTACTTCTCATGGCCGATACTGATAAGATAAACAATAATCTCACATTTTTGTATATTAAAAATAAGTTGATATAACCTGTGGTGTATACACATGTGAACAAAGATGGATGGTTTCATTTTCCATAACTCTGACTGAACTCTTCAAATGTTACTTTGGCTTTTGTAGAGGATTTTGCCCAAAAATTCAAATGAAATACTTTGACTTAATCGGTCAAATCTGAACTATTATAGCCAATATGTATCAGCTTTAACTTCATTATCGAAATAATAAAGAATAACATACATTTCTCATTATCAGCCCCCATGTTTATAGTGCATCCTTAAATAATAGTATAACTAATGTAATGCAGTGTAATTTGTTAGACTCTCTTGACCGATAGGGATCAATTACATTATTTCATAATCAGCAGCGACATATCAATAATGCATATAAATGTGTTTTCAGTGCGAGCACACTTACTCCTCTGCTTCCAGAGTATCTTTGGCTACATAATTACTGGGGATGTAACCTTCCTGTCCTGTACTGATCAACATCGCTTTCCACCACTCCCCTGATCTGCAGAGACAGACACACAAAGACACACAGCACATGTGAACAGTTCTTGTCAACAAAAACATCATAAACCACATTTTGTGACGCACACGATTATCGCGTTAGCCTTATCGCTGAAGCAATAAATTGATCTTTCTCACAGTCTGTTGAACTTACTCCTCTAAGATTTTGAGCTTGTCTCCCTTCCTGAAGCCGAGGTCTCCTTCATGAATGGCCTCGTAGTCGTACAGAGCCATGGCGATGCTCTCTCCTGCAGCAGCACAGCAGAGGAAGAAGAGGACATCAGGCTTTGTGTTGATTCATTTTGCTCGTGATATGCAGAGTAAACTGTTGTCATGTGAAAGCTCTGAGTGTGTTTACTTTCTGAAATATTATGTTGGCATGAGTAAACACGTTTCCATGCATTTCAGTCTGAACCATCTTTGTTTCATTCGCTGGCTTCCCTCTACTTTGACTACAGAAGTGACTTCCTTGTTGATAATAATAGCCGCAGTGCTGAGGCCCGCAGTGTGGTGAGGCGGTGAGAGGGGCTATCTATCGCTCTGTATCTCCTTCCTCTCTGTCACATGTTGTGTTGAGCTTCAGACAGTTCACAGTTTCTCTGTGTCTAACAGCGGCTCTGACCTGCACGACACCACATAAAGTGACTGTTGTGTTGGTGCACTGCTGCTGTCGACAGATTAGAAATAAAGCTGCGGCTCACTGATCACAGTGCTTCATTAGTGGTTTGATACGAAATGCAGACTCAAGTAAAGGTGCATCTTTGTAAAGTGTGTGTGAAAGTGTAAAATACAGACTGTGACTCACCTTCATTGATGCGTGCGTTGGATGGCATTTTGCTCTGTAAAGAGACAGACAGAGACACATATGTTGCTATAAGGCTAAGAGAAGAGGTCACTTCCATCAAATATTCATTTCACACCTCTTTGTTGACTTAAAGTGAGAAAGTAACACCATGAAAAGATGTTGTGGCAAAGAGCTGCACACAGAGAGCAACTTTAACTTTCATCTGAGTTATATTTCATCTGATGAATGTATTCTGTCTGTGTATTATTTATTTGTTCATTTATTTGTTTATTTACGTCTTCCCCTCTTATTCTTTACTGTGGACTGAATCATTATTATTATCATCATCATCATCATCATCATCATCATCATCATTGTTATTATTATTATTATTATTATTATTATTATGTAGTAGTAGTAGTACTATGATTACAGTTAATCATTTAATTTTTTTAAAAACTTAATTTCTTCTTACTTAATTACTTACTTGCTTTATTTATGTATTTTTTACTCAGTTTTTTTCATCATAATACCTTTCTAACTTAGTTCAGTTTGTCTTTTTTACAATTTAGGTTTATTATTATTTAATTTAATTTAATTTAATTTAATTTAATTTAATTTAATTTAATTTAATTTATTTAGTTTTTTGGTACCATCTTAGCATCTTTCTAAAATAGTAATATATCATTCCATATATCATTTCATGTCATTTCATATTTTACTTTGTTTACAGTATCATTAGTTATTTAATTAGTTCTTTAAAATTATTTTTATTATTGCTATTACTAGCATCATCATTACTATTATTATTACATTATTATACCATTTATTCCTTGAAACTTGAAAAAAGTAGCAGGTTTTTACACTACAGTAAGACTTCCAGAACATTCTGGGAAGGTTAGTTGAATGTTAAAGAATGGTTACTTGAACATTTCCTCTTAAAGATCGTGTAAAGCAACAATAGCTGTGTGTTCTGAGTTTGTCACACCATAGAAACCTGTTATTAACCACCCGACCAAACTCAAATGATTAAAAAAATCACTAAGTATATAAAATTAGGTCTCAAAATCACACAAAAAAAGCTATTTTTCCCTGCGGGTGTGTCCACTCTGCTGTCTCAGTGTCAAACAACACTACAAGCTGAAAACCACCTGAAACATGGACACTCTGTCCAGCAGCTTTGTTGGTCCGGACATGTTTGAGCCACCAGAGCCAGAGGACGGTGACAGGATGGTATTTTTTTCTTCTGTGTCGGGTTGTAGGAACTGAAATGAGCTGAAGTGAACTGCTGGACTGATTTGGACTGAGAGAGTCACTGAAAGTACATTTGTAACCTACGTAAGTCTTTTCACAGTCTTTTCAGCAACTATTTTCTAACATGTAAGATGTGTTTAGAAGAAAAACTCTATTCCCTCCACACACACTTAAAGTTGTCTTGACCCAAACTCAGCTAGATCAAACCATTGCACAGAAAACAAACATTCAAAAGGAAGCAAGAAGGACTTTGTCTTATCAGCTCTCACCATCAGGATGTTGGGTGCAGTTATTTCTACTTGGGTTTCGTGGGTTTTCTCTACATCACATTATGAAGGTATAATAAGCAGAGCTGTGCGGTGATCCGACAGTCAGCCAGATGGTCTGTATATTTAGACATCTGTGACATAATACAGTGGGGGAACGTCTTAGCCGTTGCTTAATATACTCAGGTTTTGATCGTACGTCTCCGGCCTGAGCGCTCGGCTTCTGTCACTTCCTCTTTCTTCATTGAGGAGAGATGTTACAGTCAGCACACAGGAAGTAGCCGGAGGAACCTCACTGACACACAGCAGCAGCTACTTTACCCCTGGCACACACTACAGTCTGACCAGTATGCAAAACTCACAGCACGCCACAGGAACATGTTCACAGAGTGTGTCATCTGTCCTCTCTGAGCAGGACAGGAAAAAGGGCTCCTAACCAATCAAACGGTGTTATGTCGTCACACTTTCACTGCTTCTGCCTCTGACACACTTCATCTTCCTCATTCTTTATTTAAAGTCAGGCCACTTCTGCAGGTGTGTGTGTGTGTGTGTGTGTGTGTGTGTGTGTGTCTGCCCATTTTTAAACATAAAACAGCTCACAAATGCTTTTTGGTCAGATATAATGAAGCTAAAGATCTAAATTCATGTTCTGTGGTGTACAGTGATCTACATTTATACAGTACAATATTTCCATTTGATACTATTTCATACTTTCTATTAAGGTGCTTGTAACAAGTGTTACAGTAGTTAATAGGTAATAATGCCCTAATGCTACCATTAAAATGTGTTAATAACAATATATAAAAGTTTATGATAGCATAATAATCATGTTTATCATTAGATTATAAGACATTCATAAACACTTACAAGAACCTTGTTCACAGTTTGCAGACAGCTTAAGAATGTTACTAAAAGCCTTTACGAGTTTCTGAGAATTTGATTAACTTACCCATTACGTCATTGTTTATTATGCATTTATTAGCAGTTCTTAGCAGAGAATAAGGCCTGAAAATGGCAATAATAGAGATAGTCATGGGTAACTGTTAACAAGTGCATAATAAAGGATTAATTAACCTTAATAAGCGCTGCTCACACTTTAGAGCTGGTACCCCTAAAATATGTGGTCAACTGTTAATAAAAGCATAATTAACTGTTAATAAATGCATGTGGAAATCAACAAAAGCTTATTAAAGGTTAAAGTCAATAAATGTGTTTGTAATCCTGTAATAAACAATTGTAAGACACTCCTAAGGTTTTAATTAACAGTCTCAAGCAGTCTATAAACTATTATCAACTATTAACAAGTTTCTTATTAAGACTGCTTATATAAATGTCTTATAATATAATAATAAACATGTTTATTATCCTATTATTGACACTTACATTGCCTTTCTAACACAAATAAATGTAAATTTGATGTTATAAAGGCCTTATTACCTCTTTATTAAAGCTCATTACAAGAACCTTGATAAAAGTGTTATCCACTATATTTATCTGCAAGCTATAATTACTAGTTTTTCAAGTCAGATCAAGCAGGGGCCCCTCGTAACATCTGAGACCCAAAGAGGTAAAAAATGATCCACTAACACATGTGGAAACACTGAGATCTATGTAGCTGAATTCTGCACTGTAAAAACAAACAAACAAACACAACACAAAATTTCAAGACAACGTACTGTCATAGGTTTTTGAGTTTTGAGCCCAACGATTTAGTTGAAATAAACTTAAAAATTTTGTCAAGCTATCTTGAGTTGAGATAGTTTATTTAGTTTTTAGATAAACTTGAATCTTGAGTTTCATTCTACGGCCGTTTCCATGACAATGCGCGTCCATGAACTTCGGGGGTGGAGCCCGGGGTGGAGTATGAAGGGAGGGGTGGGTCTGTATTCGTTTACACTTCAAATATCAACAACCTCTCTACTCGTTTTCTCCCACATCACTAACTACACCTTTAACTGAAAAAATATAGACATGAAGTATTATTCTTTTGCTCTTCAATGAGCTTACTCAACAATGTTTAAAATACAATTTTAGGGGTTTCTAAAGTAAAAGATTCATCCAATGAAGAAATTATCTCAATGAAAAATTTGCAGTTTGTAAAACTTTTTTTTAAAACTTAAGAGTTTGAGTTGGACTGAAAACTCAACTTTTTCACTTTTACAGTTAGACGGTTAAACTGTTGTTAATGACCTGAAACATGGCCTGATGACACAACAGAGCCATGATCCCTCAACACTATACAAGCTAATGACACCCCCATTTCATCATTTTGAGACCTAATTTGAATGTTTTTCATCATTCAAACTTGGCTGGGAGGTTGATAGCACATGTTTCTATGGTGTGATAAACTGTGTGATCTGCTCTTGCAGATTTGCTGTGGGAAGTGAGTCTGTGAGAGAAGAATCAGCACACAACAACAGGAAAGTGTTTCATGTTCAGAGTCATTGTGATCTTTTATATTGTTTGTAATATGCTGAACACCAGCTAGTTACTTTTTGTCACATTTGTATCAGTCATCGACATCATTACTCACAGCTTTGTTCCCTGTGGTGGGGTCTTTGACATAGTGGGCCGTCTGTGCTCGGTTCTGCAGCTCATCGTTCCCCGTCCCCTTGCTGAGAGGCTCCTGCTCCTTCTTTGAGCCCACGCAGCCCATGGTGCCTCCTGCAGGAAGACGACAGAGGGGACACAGCAGACATGAAGGCTGTGGACATGGACAACACCCCCAGCAGAATGTGATGATGATGTATATATACAGCCGCTTAACATGTCACTTCCTGATTTACAAAAAAGGCAGGAATCCTGCTCAAACATGGGTAAACTCTGAGCTCGTTCTAAAGTTTAATATCCAAGATCTTTTAAAATATATTTTCCAGCATAATTGAAGAGTAAAAATCAAAACCTCCTCAAAATACAGTTTTGTCTCAGTTCTTAAGACCTTCAGAGAAAAGTGGATGAAAAGTGGTCATGCCCATTTAGTACTGAACATGAACAAGTATGCAATATAAGAATATGGAATTTAAATCAAAAACAAATAGTTGCTGGATTTTTGCCTCATAAATAGAATAGAATAAAATAGAATAGAGATTTATTGTCATTGCACAGTAAATACAACGAAATTCAGTGCACTCACATACTGGACTCAGTAGAAAAAATAATTTCACAGCTTTGGTCACCAAACATTAACCAGCACACATCCTGAACCTCGAGGCTCACGGCTGGGATGGTGAGCTGCACCGTGACACACTTCATACACATAATAAATCATCAATTCAAATATTAAATGCCCTTTGGATGCTGTGTGCAATCATTAATCCTGGTGTTATCGCAATACTCATAACAGTTCAGTACTGAAGTAAGGCAATAGAGGGCATTTATAATAATAAATATAAATATATTTGTATGGTTAACAGCATTCTCTTGGTGAATGTTTGTGATCGTATGAGTCCAGAATAAATTAAAGTTCAGGCATAATATTTATAACGTTACACATATTAATAACATTTTCCCATTAAAGGGTCTAAACTTGACTAAACCTGTGTTATATATTTTGTTGAGTTGTGCACTTCGCAAATGTTTCCAACAATGTTCGATGTGTTTCATTTGGTCTCCCGTCTGATTTGACTGAATAAGCGTTATCGACACACATCACAGATAACTGTCTGTTCAACAGCTTGATTACAGTCAAATCAGCCTATCAGGGACGTCAGATCCCCTTTACTGCTCTAGTTGCTATAACATCTGGGGAAACAGGAAACAGTGGAATCTATTGTGCACAGCACGAATATTTATATATTATATAATATATATAATATATATTGATGAACCAATCGTTGAACATGTATGAGGGGTGGAGGTACCAAAAAATAATGGAGATGAAAATGGAAGTGAACTGAAAAATGTCGTGATAAAATATTCAAGTGAGTTGATCAATTTAAAGCTGATTTGATGAAAACAGTTGTGATACGATGAGAACAGAACCACGTTTCTTATCTCTAGCGCCTTTTATTAAGCTCATGGCCACGGTTAGCATCACAGATCATTTTAAGTTAGTGTTAGTGCTTACTGGGTAGGTGCATCCACTGAGTCAAAATAGTATCTCCCAAGTTTCTGCAAAATCAGTGTTTATGTAGGTTGTATTCTCCCACTTCCCTCTCTTGCTTTGCTGCTGCCATGTCAAAATAAAAGCCATCATTATCACTCAGGCATGGTTGCCAGGTCTGATAAAACCAGCCCCAAACCAGCCCTACGGCTAATAAAGCTGTCGCCGGCATATACAGTATTATGGTGTGTGCCAGGTCTTTGTGTACATGTGCTTATCTTGAGCCAGTTTGGTAGGATTTAGGCATAAATTATTTCATTTAAAACGTGGATGTGAATTTATAGATATTGATGTAATTTGCATCATGGTATTTGTAAAAATCCACCCAACTAGGGAACAAAAAATATCATCCCCCTCCAACAGTTGCCCAATTCAGTGAGAAAAATGCAGCCCTGGCAGCCCTGGGCTCAGTGACTGTATCCCTTCATGTTTGTTCGCTCACATGTGACTGAGATCTTGTTTCAGGAAGTGATTCAGTTCAGTTTGTTCACTTAAAAGTTTTGCTCTTTTGAATCAGACATTTGCAATTGACAGCTCACTACTTGTGATGTGAGAGACACGACTGTGCTTTAAGACTCAAGGATGTGGATCAACACGACTGACACGATGAGATTTATAATAATCTTCAGCATGATGACCACAGACTGTTTTTTTCCCTTAAGGCCTGTGTACAGAGCGTCTCAACCAAGTTGTGACAGTCGTATCAGCCAATTTCAAAGAAGAGATACGTGACTTTAAGTTACATGTCCTGCTGTAACTTAAACAAAACAAAAGAACAGATGCGTAGAAGGGCGAGCAGACCAAAAAGTTGCAAAAGGACTCCTGCAAAAAAAAAAAGACACTCTGTATAATGTATGATGGTGTATAATTGAATGGGTAAACTGCATTCTAAAAAAACATAAATATTACAAAAAAGTGTGTGAATATTATAATTTATTATCCTACAGAAGCCTACATAATAAATACAAAAAAAGCAAATAATTCATCAGCTCTTCCCAGTCCAGACTGCATACATTAAATCAAGTACGCCCCTATAAATAAATCCCACAGACACCAAGAAACCTAGCATACAGAAAAAAGTCTGTATCAAATATAGAAGCATCTACAAATCAGGCAGCACAGATGCATACATATATAAATGGACATAATCAGCGGGTCACATTGCTAAACGAACCTGCCGAGTCCTGGAAGTCCTTTTGCAACATCTGCTGCAGTGACAGCAGACTACAGAGCAGATTCTCCCCTCAGGCTGTGAGGCTGCTCAGCTCATCCTCTGCACTCCACCATGAATAAATGACATGGAGCTTTACACTGACACTACACAGTGTACATACTTTCTGGATGTATACATGTACAGGTGCATGATGTATGTCTATAAATAACTGTACTGTCTCACTTTCATTTTATTTTATTATATTCTAATATTTGCATATGTTCTATGTGCAATATGTGAAGAATGAAGGGAACATGTTTAGAATACGTAGAATGCCAAAGAAAGATTAAATCGAAAGCAACTGGACTTGTTCAAAAAGCCTTTTCTGAAGACGTTTCGCCTCTTATCCAAGAAGCTTCATCAGTTCATGCCTGTCAGACTAGTCAGACTAGTCTAGGCTTTTTGAACAAGTCCAGTTGCTTTCGATTTAATCTTGCTTTGGCTTACAATGACCTGGACGAATGAGAACATTCACGGACAATATGTAGAATATACTGAGTTCACAAACTGTAAATCTGTTCGCAAACTAAGTGCAGTCACATGACCTCTGCTACTGTAAGTCTATTTGAAAATGTCTATTGGGTGGAGAAGGCGTGAAAATGACACATCACATGATGTTGTTACATATTCTTGACTACAGAGGGAGGACTGAGAGGACAAAGATGCCTTTTAGCTTACACACTCAGTCACTTTACAGGATCAACATGACTGTATGATTTTTGGGATACTCTACATTACTGGTATTTATTTTGACTATTTATATTTGACATTTAGCAATACTTAAATAAGCGCTATTAAGATGTTCCAAGAATGAACAACGTTTTTTTTCAATCTACTGTGGCGACACAAATGTTTCTACACAATCCTCCCATTCATCTGTTCATCAACATCTAGAGAACTTTGTTTTCTCTTGTATCACACTGTATCTGTGGGTGTGTGTCTACATGCAAATGTGTGAGCAGTTAAATGGAACCAGGTTAAACAGGAGGAAGAACACAGAGGGAGTCAGTGATGGCAGATACAGGAGAAGCTGTGTTGGCTCACACACACACACACACACACACACACACACACACACACACAGATGGAGAGAACAGCAAAGAGTGAGAAGCAGATTATTGATGTAATGTTTATACTAAACAGTGGAGCCTTGTTACCATGCAAACTGATCTATGTGCTACGATTTTATACATCACCATGGAATAATATATAATAAATAACATAATAATACACTTTATTTATAAGCACTTTTCCTAAAAATGTTATAAAGTGCTTTTAAATAAAATCAGAGAAGCCAAAGAAAGGAAAAAGTGATAAATAAAAACACATTATATCAATATTATATTGTATCATGATGGAAGAATAAATATCGTCTTAGATCGTGGATATCGTTACATCATGGTATTACATAAGTGTTGTCTTTTCCTGGTTTTAAAGGCTGCATCACAGTAAAGTGAAGTTATTTTCTGAACTCACCACTGTTCCAGCTGTTCCACACTTAGTCATCATATCCATATTTCTGATGATTATCAAAAATCTTATTCCTACGAACACAAAGTTGTTTTAAGAACGTAGGTGCAACACAATTTTTGCAACATCTTGATGCTGTGGCAACCTGGCAAGAAATTCCAAAGTGTCGTCACCAGCACATTATTTTAAACGTCGCTGGTATGCTGTCCCAGCGTTTCCATCACATTGTGGAGACATATCGCCAGAAGGTTGCATGCAATGTCCCTACTAAGACAGGGTCGTTGCCGGAATGTTGCTGTAACATAATGTTGCAATAAAGTTACGACATAATAAATGAACGAACGTCGCGATCACAACATTGCAGCGACATACTGTGTTTGTAGGAATACCAGGGAATTGTCATTTTAAGTACTAGCAGCATCATGCAGAGGATGTGGAACAAACAAAGCAAAAATATGAGAATACTTGTTATGTTGTAGCATTTGCACAACGTAGCAACAATGAAATTAATGGTAACGTAACTGTAATGTCATTACAATGTCACAAATTAATGAATCACGACGTTGATAGTCAATTCTACAATATTCTTGAAATATTGTTCAGAAAAAATATCAATATCAAGGTATTTGCTAAAATGCTAATAAGCAAACTTATTTTATCAGCTTAGCCACTTCCACCCTTTGGACCTACATGATCAATAATTATTGATATCAACCGATACGAAACTTCACTATCGTGATAGGTTTTTCAGCTGTATCCCCAAGGCCTATATTAAACATTTCCAAAAGCTTTGACAAACATAAAAGTTTTAAAAAGGGACTCAAAAGAAGCTAAAGACTTAGACTGAGTTCAGTAGGCAGAGAGTTCCATAGTGTGAGCGTCTTAACAGCAAAGGCTGAGCAGCAGCAAATGAACGAAACATGATTGAACAAGACTTTTAACTTGGTCATCAAAGCACAAGTTAGCATTAAATATTACACCTAGATTCCCTGCAGCCTGCTTAATATTGTCTGACAGGACGCAAAGATTAGTATCAAGAGAGGTTACAGAATTTGGGGGACTGAAAAGACTGACTGACTTTTTGTGGTTGAACTTAAAGTTTCGAGACAACAAGGATTTAAGATTTGAGAGACAAGCTGTATGACTTGCTAGGCTGCTGGGGTCTGTGGGTTTCAGTGGCATGTATATTTGAGTGTCATTAGTATGAAAACTGTAAAACACATCATGGTTTTGCATAATTTGGCCGAAAGGGAGCAGGTATTCAGAAAACCGAAGGGTGCCAAGAACGAAACCTTGTGGGACACCACAACTCATCTGAGCCGTAGAGGAAGTAACATTACTCAGAGCGACACAGAAGGTTCTGTTTGAGGCATGTGCGAAGTAGGCTAAGAGCCGAACACTTGATGACAACCTGGGTCTCTAAGCGATGCAGGAGGATGCTATGATCAGCTGTGTCAAAGATGGCACTCAAATCTAAAAAAAAAACCTCCAAAACTACCACAGAAGAGGACACTGATGGCCTCAATAAACATACTTTGGAATCACAAGTGACAGGAAACACCAACAGTGACAAAACTTTAAATATTTTCTGCAAGAATCATCTGTTCTTCCAATATCGGTCTAAATCTTTTCAAGACCTAATCCATCAACATTTTGTCTCAACACTCAAATGTTCAGGACTGTCAACAGGCACTTATGGACGTAGAAATATGTACTCAATGTTTTTATGTTCATACGACATGTAGTTCATTTCTTGTTCAGTAAAACACATATTTTTCGTTCACTAACACATTATTAGAACAAGAGTTGCAGTGTTGTGCTGAACACAAACATGTTTTGCCTTCTCTATTTTTACCAAATTATTATTTTCTTGTACACACAATGTAGAACAATTAGTCCGAGGAATGTTTTTAGAGTGCAGGTGCAGCATATTGGCAGACTTCCCAGCATGCATTGTGTGAGAATTAAAACTCCTGAGACTCCTTTTTTCCCCTTCATTTTAAGAAAACAACAACCCCACCAGGAGCAGCTACAGCTGTTAGTTATCCTGATAAAAATGAAGAACTGTGTTTTTGGTTCAACTATAATATATATATATATATATGTATATATATATGTGAAGCTTATTGTACATGTTCTTTCAAGTTCAGTTAACTTAACAATGTTCTTTTTGTTTTTTTGTTTTTACCAAACTCAAATATGATGTTAAACTATTTATTCAACCTGAGTTCAGTTGACTTGCATTTTTAAGTTGAACCTGTTCAATATTATATACAGTGTATATTAAAAGTTTTATGTCCAAGCTGTTTCCAATAAACCTTTAAGTGGACTGAGTATGTTTTATAGTGTAGAATCTTTACCACAATCTTTACCATACTGCCCTGGCACCACTTGTACGGTGGTTAGCAATGGAAAATGTTTCATTTGAACATTTAGACACAGGAAGTTCCGGTGTTCGAGAACAAAATTAATGGTGTTAACGTAGTAGCTTCCTTTTTTTCTCTGTGTTCCAAACTTTGTTCCTCTTTATATGTCTAATCAGTGGTGGGTCAGCTTTCTTTGGACAGTTTCCATTTCTATTTAAAACTCTTCAGTGCAGTTCTTCTCACAGCTGATGAAGAGACGTGGCTCCCTGTCATGTTTTTACTGATACATAATGGGGGCCAGTGTGAGGCTGGTGGTAACACATCGCCCTAGTTTGGCTCGGTGAAATGCAACCGTCATTGATTCAGAGGCAGTTTGTGTGTAAAGCAGCTACATTACATGTCAGAGACAACCCACATTTTCATATAGTAGTCTAAATAAAAATCAGCTGCCAGCTCTTAGTGAGTACAAATGTTTAATCA
>JAJHUR010080460.1:0-10438 GCA_027495735.1 Lutjanus campechanus | reverse complement strand
TAGATGTGTTCAGGCCGGGACTTTAATCATACATGTGAAGTTTGGAGCAGATATGACTATTTAATCCCATGTTATAGCAATATCGTGTTTAATGGCGAGACATCAAAAGTCGACGACACGCCACACCCACACTGTTCAACGCTGACCAATTCTGTTAATAACTTTTGATCACAAACTAGTCTATATGATAGACATCAGTTTTGAAGTCAATCGGATCAGTTGTGGAGGAGGAGTTTCTTTAGCCACGCCCACTTATGAAATTAAGATCATATGGTCAGGGCGGGACAAGTGACAAACATATTAAGATTCAGGAAGATTCGACTAAGTAAACTCAAGTTATTTCCACTTCCTGTGTTTTGGCGAATCATCAACCTTTGCCACACCATCAGGGCGGCAGCATTTGATGAGACATCATGGTCTTCACAATATAGCATGACCAACATCAAATTTGAGTTGAATATGGTCAATATGGTCAGAGCAGCACCTCAAAGTCGAAAAACATGGTATTTCCTGTTGCCAGCAGGGGGCGCTATGACAATTACAGAATTTCTGCATGTAGATGTGTTCAGGGCGGGACTATTATCAAGCATGTGAAGTTTGGTGAAGATCGGACCATTTATGGTAAAGTTATAACAATTTAATGTTTCATGGCGAGACATCAAACTTCGCCGCCCCCTCACGGCCACACCCTTCAACAAGAGCGTAATCTTTTAATAAGTTTTGATCACAATCTTGTCTAGATGGCACACAGTGGCTTTGAAGCCGTTCTGATTAATCCTGTAGGAGGAGTTCTTTAAAATACAACATGTGCAAAACGCCAAATATGGTCACTAAATTCAAAATGGCCGACTTCCTGTTGGGTTTGGCCCAGGGTCCAAGAGGCTTTTTTGTGCGGCTGGGTGTGATACATATGTGTACCAATTTTCATGCATGTCGGTGAAACGTGCTGCAGGGGCTGATGTTTAAAGGGCGTGGCCAATCCATTAGGCCACGCCCATCAACGAAACTCATATCGTATGTTCAGGCCTGGACCGTTAATAGACCTGTGAAGTTTCAGGCAGATATGACCAAGGACACTGAAGTTAAGGCCACTTTCCTGTGTTTTGGCGAAACATCAACTTCGCCGCGCTCTGGACGCAACGCCATGTGACGATAGGTCATCATCTTCACAATATAGCATTACCAACGGGTTAAGGCCTGACTGACCAAATTTGAGTCAGATATGGTCAATGTGCTCAGAGCAGCACCTCAAAATGTAAAACATGTCATTTCCTGTCGCCAGTAGGGGGCGATATGACATTTATGGAATATTTTCATATATATGTGTTCAGGGCGGGAATATTATCATACCTCTGAAGTTTGGTGCAGATCAGATCATTTATGCTAAAGTTATAGCAATTTCGTGTTTCAGGGCGAGACATCAAAATTCGCCGCCACCTGACGTCCACACCCTTCAACGATGGCGCGATCTTTTAATAACTTTTGATCACAAAGTAGTCTAGTTGGTACACAGTGATTTTGAAGCCGATCCGACATATCGTGTAGGAGGAGTTTGTTAAAGTAAGACGTGTGAAAATGGCCAAAAATGACATAAAAGTGAAAAAACAATTCAAAATGGCCGACTTCCTGTTGGGTTTAGGGTGTCGCTCCAAGAGACTTTTTTGTCCGTCCTGACATGATACATACGTGTCCCAAATTCCGTACGCCTACGACAAAGTTAAAGCAGGGGGCTTCGATTTTGAAAACTGTTAGGGGGCGCTGTTGAGGCATTTTGCAACGCCCACTTGTAATGACCATAAAATATCAAATTTTTCAGCAGACGTGACAAGTGTGCAAAATTTTGGGACTTTTAGAGTATGTTCAGGTCCTCAAAAA
This sequence comes from Lutjanus campechanus, assembly GCA_027495735.1. Classification (NCBI taxonomy): domain Eukaryota; kingdom Metazoa; phylum Chordata; class Actinopteri; order Lutjaniformes; family Lutjanidae; genus Lutjanus; species Lutjanus campechanus. The sequence goes on along the minus strand of JAJHUR010080460.1, from coordinate 8,563 downwards.
TGCGATCTTAGGGTAAAAATAAAAATAATAATAATAATAATTCCTTCAGAAACAATAGGGTCCTCGCACCGGACGGTGCTCGGGCCCTAATAATAACTTTATTTATATAGCACCTTTAAAAACTGAGTTTACAAAGTGCTTTGACAGACAAAGCAGAAGGGCACAACAGCAGAATACCCAGGAGTCAAAATAATACAGAGGGCCAAACAAGCTAAAATTGAAGTAAACAATACACAAGCAAAGTCACTAAAACATAGAAAGCAACACAACACAGAGAGATACGAACAGTAGAACTAGAAAAACAAGACACTAAGAATAAATTTAAATATATTTAAGAACATAACATTAAAATATTGAAAATATTAAAAAGAGACAACATCACATAAAAGCAATTCTATAAAAATGGGTTTTAAGAAGTGATTTAAAAGTTGTTACTGATTCTGCGAGCCTTATCTCCTCGGGCAGGTCATTCCAAAGTCGAGGAGCCCGCATTTAGCATCCACACAGGCTGTACATCCACATGAAAAGTTTCTTCATTTCTTTTAAGGTTATGTGTTTGCTTGGTTTATTCTTTAACATATTTTTAAAGTCATATGACAAAGCGCAAACACAACAACTACAATAACACATACAGTAGCAGATACAAAATACTAGCCTGGAACACAATTTGTGTAATACTTGTTGCATGTGAAAAACCTACACTGTTTGTGGTGTGGCTGGCTCAGAGAACATCTGATGTGGTGGTGCACAGTTAAACACAGGATCCAGGATCAGTTAAACACAGGACCCAGGATCAGTTAAACACAGGACCCATGATGCTGTTCCAACAATTAATTGTAGACAAATGCAGTTTACATGGTCAACAGTTGATGGGTGATTGGATGATTTGTTCTATACGAAGAAGTACGAAAGAATATACTATTGATCTGAATAAAATCAAATAATAAGAAATTAGATTACTTGTTTAACTTCATTAATGCATCCATAATTTGGTTTTCATTTACTTGAGCAATATTGGAATAAATTCAAGAATCTAGTGTAATGAAACAAAACAATTACTTTCAAACAATACATGACATTAACAAAAAATTCTGTATTATACAATTAAAAAAGTCAAAAATAACTCACATCCATTCTCTCTTTTTGCTCTGGCTGGTGGTTTGGAGGGAGAACAGGAGTGAAGGCCTGATGGATATAATCTTAGGGGAGGGGCCTACTTATGAGTGACAGGGTGATGATGCAGGTAGGGTGGAGACTTAAATTTCTGACACCCTTAAACATCAGTGAGATCAGTACTTTCTTGATAAACCTGTTGTATCTAATCTGAGACATGTCCTCTGTCCTCTGGTTGATTATCAGCACACTGCACCCAGCAGCCAGCCTGTGAGTACAAAATCCAACATGGCTGCCTTCACATAGTAATTTGCATGGTTTTGGAAGGGAAATCTTACTTAACTTTATATGACTACTGATTGTATTGAAACCTATAACTATCCAATATTTTGACCCTTATTTTACAGAAAACAACATGTTGAAAGTGTGTGTGTCAAATATGATACATTAGGTATATAATTTATGAGTCCCTCAGTCATTACTCTATTTAATTTCATGATGCAAACTGTATTCTGTCTACCACAATAACAAATACACTGATAAATAAACAAAGTAAAAATTGAAATATTATCTTAGAGTGATATTCCACTCCTAGATGATAATCCACTTAATATGTACTCACCACTATGCCAGTGTGATGATGGGTGAAGATCTTCAGTTCACAAAACAATCCTGGAGTTTCAGCAGAAAACAGGGTTGCAGCCAAATCCAGTACAATGGCAGTGAATGGTGACCACATATAAAATGTAAAAAAAATAACACAAAACAAACACAAAATGTCTCCATCCTGCTCGTGTGGTGTAATCCAAGTGTCTGCGAGCCGCGACATTAAAATTTCACCGCAAAAGACGCCATTTACACCATGTTTTTAGCTGAAATGTCAACTGTAGCAGGTAGCATGTAAACGTCTCGCAAGACTTCGTATATCTCACGATATTTTCACACATGCATCTATTAAGAGATATACAAAGTCTTGCGATACATCGACACCATGACGCCTTGAGTGGATTATCATCTAGGGGTGGAATATTGCTTTAAGATATAGATATATTATAGATATAAGCTATAGATAAGATATGCTACCTACTCTCATTATTATTACTTGGATATTGCAAACAATTATTACTAAGTGAGTACTTGCTAATGATGTCTATTTAAAGGGATAGTTCACCCCATGCTGCTCATCTGCTTTAATCCAAGTCTCCTAAAGCTCCAACATGCCAAGTTGACTGGAAAGTCGTCATTTACACCATGTTTTTAACCTGAATCTTCACTGTAGATCTTCAGCTTGGAGCCACGTTCACATGCACACTGTCTGCACTGGGTGTGTGTGGCGTGATGGTATGCACACACAAGTAAACAGCATGTCAGGGCTTTAGGAGACTTGGATTATGCCAGACGAGCAGTATGGAGGCACTTCATGTTTTATTTATTAATTTATTTACATTTGAAAACTGGTCACCATTCACTTCCATTGTTTGGGAGATTCTGCAACACTGTTTTCCTGTGAAACTCCAGCAGTGTTTTGTGGACTAAAAAACTAAACCTGACCTTCAGTCAGCACGAGGGTGAGGAGATAATGACTCACTTTTCATTTTTGGGCGAACTATCCCTTAAACTGCTTCTCACTAAAACCATTCATTGGCTATTATAATCTGTATTGATCGATTCAGATGTTATTGATCAAGCTGAAGCAAACAACTGAAATGTGCTGCATTTTCCAAAAGCAAAGAACAAATTCTGTTTCTTAAATAAAAATTATTGTGATCCATGAATTTTCATAAACACCAGACAAAATATGATACAAACAAAAATATATATATATGTAAATGATTTAGAAATATAACATATAAACATATATAATATATAAACACTGATTTTAAAAAATAGAATTTTCTTACAGTTATTTGATATGTCTGACTTTACCTTTGTTTGTAATATAAAATCACAGAGCTGCTCTCACAAGCACCTCTCCTCACAACAAAGAAACAAAGAAAAACAACTGGTTGTAGAGCCCAGAGTGACCACTTGATGGCGGTCTCTGCTTTCTAATTGAATAGAAACTCAGGCATTGAACTAGGTTTCATAAGGCATGACTTTAAAGGGAAATGCCACCAATTTTAAGATCTTCCATGTTATTCCTGCACCTCAGGACAGCCTATTTCCTTTAGCTGCAAACAGGAAACTTAACCTTTGAGTCTGTGATGTAAATTCTGTCACCTCATGTGTCCCGACTGACTCGTGATGAGGTGGATGATCCAACAGTATCATGTTATATTTATTTTCATACCCGACTGTCAATGTTTGCAGTTAAAAACAGTGTTACAGGGGAAACAGCTACCAGTCATCAGCGGTCTCGCCCTAACCGGCCGTAATGTGTAAGATTCAGTGTCCCAGCGAGTACGGCATCTTAAACGAGGAGAGTCAGTGTTGTCTTGTGGGTAGGACTCAGATGGAGTTTTCAAAATTTGCCTCTAATGGCACTGCTGAGGCTTTCAAGGCAGCTGGAAAGCCATTACATGGTTTAGAGACAATTTACTGCAGAATTTAAATAAATAATATCAGTGCAAAAACACAATTTAATTAAATGCAATATTTCCAGGAGCCTAGGGGCGGGTCCAGGCTCCAGACAATTGTTACACAACAGCGAGATGAATGTAGTAATAACTAAAATTATACGAACTTGGAGAGCTTAGTGCAGTCAGATGGAGTCAGGGGAAGTGGTGTTAACTGCCAGCTACTATAAATTAGGCATGGAGGTTAGGTAATACATGGTCAGGGATGAGAAGCTTTGTAAATCCATCCAGTTTAACTGCTCACTGTGACTGTCTCCTCTCCACTGAGCAAAACAGGTAATGGAGCTGGCAAAATGTGACGAGCTGCATGAATACTTTATAATCTCATACAAGGATCATTAGTTGCACTGCAGGGGAAGTGCCAATTGCATTTGCTGAACAGAGGAAATAACAGGAAAGTAGACTACAGGCATATGGGTTATTGTCAGCCCCCCAACTGCTAATATTACTACTGTTATTGAGAACTGCAGACGCATAAACAACCAACTGATTAGTATCTAAAGTTAGTCTTATAATCAGAAACATAATATAACTACTTTAATTCCAAATTAAGACATGTACCATTTGGAAAAAGGTGACACCCACTCGGAGGAAGTGATTGCCTGCATGAAAGTCAAAGCACTGAATATTATTATCGCTAATTAGCAATCTGGAGCGTTTCACTTAGAAAATAGCAACATTCAGGGTGGGTGTAATCATCTGTGAGGATTTTTTTTTTATTTATTTATTTTTTATCCATTAAAAGGAGTTTGCAATTTGTGTTTTGGAATGAAAGAAGTCGTGTCTCGACGACAACAAAGATTCGAGTCTTTGGATCCTGTTTTCTAGCAGAGTTTGTTGTCTTTGCAAATATTTACTACAAGTTTCTGAAGCAGCATGTGTAGTTTTTGAATTATGGGCTGTTTTTTCCCCCCATTTAATAGAGACAAACATCATGGTATAAATGACACAGTCCGTTAATTTAACTAAACAAAACTAAAAGTGAAAAGAAAAGCAGGGATATTTTCTACCAGTCACATGTTGGTGGGCTTAAAAGACCAGCGTGGCACCTAGCAGTGACCTTACAGATTGCAAACATCACGTCTCTCCTTCCTGTTCCAAGCTTGTAGGAGAACATCAGGTGGCCGTGAAAAATGTGAAAGGCCATATCATGAACCAGTGTTTGGTTTGTCTGTTTTGGGCTACTGTGAACTGAAACAAATTATACTGAAATTTAGTTGAATCATTTGATCTTTTCTCATGAACTCTCACTTAATGAACTGCTATTTTGGGTGAGACCCAACACTTTATAGCTCTGTCTCACTTACAACAAAAGACAAGGGTATTGCAACAAGGAATATTCTAAGCCTTTGGAAAAAGTGATGATGTGCCTTCTATTAAGACCTGGCTAGTAGAAATTACTCATTTGTTACATATGAAGAGGATCCGAAACAATGTCTCTCTTAGTTCTGCAATCTTTGAGAAAATGTGGCAAGCATTTCTGTCTTATCTATCGAAAGTGACCTTGAGTGTCTCTGTATATGTATGCAAGTATGTATGTATGCATGTATGTATGTGTCACAGTTCAAGAGTTACGGGTTTGGATCCAAACACCTGCATGGAGACAGGTGAAAGCAGGTCAGTGATATTTAATAAACAAAAACAAAACCACACAAAAGACTTACGTGAATGTAAGGCAGGGAGAGGCCTCAAACAGAGCAAGTTAAAACCAAACAGTATATCCAAAATATGAGGAAGGAAAAAACACACAAAAAATGCAAAAATCCAAAAAGAGCATGGAGGGGAACAAACATTGACTATGTTTACATGCAGTCAATATTTGGGTTAAGGTCAATATTCTGGTTTCTGAAACATTCGGAATAACCCGTTTACATGCGTGAGCAAACAGGGTTATTCCTGTATACAGGTAATTGTAATCAATTGGGATATCCTGATCAAAACAACGACGCACGGACAACGTCTCAACGCACGAACGTCATGTTTACAACAAGTAGTTCCTGTACTCAAAAGACCAAGATTCCTTGCGAATAGAACATGCGCAGAACACAAATTAATGTTCCTTTCGATGGGGATATCCCGATAGACGTATACATGACCAAATATTCGGGTTAGAAAAGGAGTAACCCAGGGGTCATTTTTGGGTTTTTAAAAACCGGAATATGAGCATATTCCGGCTTTTCAAAAGGGTTATTGGTGTTTACATGGCCGTGCGCAACTGGGTTATTGCTAATATTCCGGTTATGAAAGGGTTATTGACTGCATGTAAACGTAGTCAATGGGGTAAAAGCCAAAGGGAAAATAGAAGAGACTTCACAATGAGACAAGGACAAACTAGCAACTCAGGAGGGAAAGACACAGGATTAAATACGCTAAGGAGGGGGAGGATAACTAGACACAGGTGAGGACGATCAAGAACAGGTGAAAAGAATCAGTGATCAAAACGAGCAGGGAAACATACTAAGACAGGAAGTAGAAACAACAAGGACACACAAGGGAAGACATACCAAAATAAAACAGGAAGTGACTAAGAAAACCCAAACTATATATGTATCTAAGTATGTATGCTTGTATGCATGCAGTGTGTAACATATTATAGATGTCTACTCAACTGCTCACAATAACTGTTTTGTATCTTATGAGAGCTGGGGCCTGTAATATGAATCAGGTTCACATCTTTAAGTGATCTGGCTTAACTAAACCCAAGAAAGGCAATCAAGAATAAGCATTCACATGAGCAGATCTGACTATAATTACAATGTCCGGCCCATTAAATTAATGTGCTGCTGATGTGTATTCTTGAGACAGTTTTAATCTTAATCTTCATGCAGCACTCAGCAGTGTCAAACTGATGTCATCTGTCATCTGATCTGCAGACAGATGTTCAAATGTATTAAATAATGTAATTGTGAGGGCAATCCAATATTATCGCACCAGTCGGTCAGAGCACAGTATAAAACAGACAAATAAAAAGTAGATATAAAAACATAATTAATGATATCAGTATATACGTACATAAAAGCACAATGAAATAACACTTCTCCCTCTCATGGTCGGTGCAGTGAGCACCGAGCTCCACAGGATCTTGATGATGCCCAGTGCTGTTTAATAAAGCTTGATTGGTCAGCAGGCGGTGCTTTATCCATATCGATCTCTTATCTTGAACATAACCTGCTCCAGAGCAGGTTAGGGGTTCAGCATAAGTTACCATGGCGATCTACTCAGAAGAAGTGAAGCACCGTCGCAGTGCTGAAAACCCAGAGTTAACCCTGAAAGTTACCCCGATAACCACAAATCCTGCTTCATAGTACAGGCCCCTGGCTTCTTTTTATTGTATTTATTCATTTTTTTTGTTTCTTTCTTTGTTTCTCTTGTGTTGTATTAGAGGGACTGTTTCTTTGTAGTTGCACTGCTTGTTCATAAAACTGAAAAATTATAAGTAAAATATCAAAAAAAAAACCAAAAAAAACCCCCCACAAAAACTCTCATTAACTGTAAATCCAAGTTATATTTATTTAAGTTACTAACTTAAAATGCCAAGTATGTATGTTCAGTGAATATAAGCATGAGTAGTTGTTTGTTTCTATGTGTCAGCCCTGTGATGAACTGGTAACTTGCCTCTCGCCAAGAGTCAGCTGGGATAAGCTCCATCCCCCCTGCGACCCGTCAGGATAAGTGGTTATGGACGATGGATGGATGGATGATATTTTCAAAACACTTCAGAACTTAAGCATGAATTCTTCGAACTTGAAGTCTTTTGACTTGAAAGGATGAGTTGAATGGACGTACTGTACAGAGTCAATCAACTCATTAAATTAGATTTCCAAAGTAAAATGATCAACATATTAGCAGACTTCCCAGCATGCATTGTTTGAGAGATAAAACTCTCCTGAGACCCTTCTGTTTATTTATTTTTTAAAAACATATATGATGAAATCATGCAAGTTTCTGAGGTATCTGTCTACTTTCTCTCAAATGTAATGTGATAATGGGTCATGTGGTTCCTACATGAAAAAGGTCTGTGGATTATCTTGAGTAACCAGGTCAGGATTTTCTGGAAAGAGACACTGGCACTTTTGGCACTTTGAGCACCACAAGCTGAGTGCCAATTGTTCCATTATAGTGGAAATAAGGCAGACATCTCCAAAACTCTGAAACTCACACCAAAACTATCTGGAAGCATAAATAGCACCATAGGCCAGAGGAAATATGTGTATTTTTGATTTTGGGGTGAACTGTGCCTTTAAGATAAGCCATGTCTGTTTGTTTTCACAACGATGACAATAAAGACTGTAAACTATTATGAAGATTAGTATTGAATTCAGTTCCTACACACTTACATTTCATAATTTTAAGCTGCTGGTGTGGAATGAACAACTGAATTCTCAAACTGAGAAAATATAAAAGGAAATTGTTTTGTTTGTGTGACTAAAGAATTGTGGGTTCAACTTAATATCTTCAGGATACTGAACATGTTTTCTCAAGTACAACCAAATTAGTATCAAGTCTGTTTGACTAGAAATGTTTATTTGTTTTAAACCAGTACAAAATTACCTCAACCTCTCTTTTCAAGTTCAGTCAACTTAATATTTTAACGAAGCATGCGCACTAACTTTTTTTTTCAAGTTTTTAAAGTCTAAATCTTGCACACTGTACCTTTATTACATATCTATTTATGCTGTTTTTCATTTTGATATTTACATATTTGGCTGTGTTTGCCTTGGATGGGCTGAAATGTACTAAAAGATAATGACTTTTTGTTACTAGCAGGCATTTTAGAGACACTGGCAGAATTACAATGATTTTAGCACCCAACATGTCCCCAAATAGCCAGTGTGTGATTTCTAATTACACAAAATAGACCAACTGTAATGATC
>JAJHUR010080459.1:0-13340 GCA_027495735.1 Lutjanus campechanus | reverse complement strand
CTTCTTATATTTGAATATTTTCTGGTTTCTTTACTCCTTTATGACAGTAAACTGAATTTCTTTGGGCTGTGGACAAAACGAGACACCTGAGGACGTCATCTTAGGGTTTGGGAAACACTGATGTCATTTTCTGACATTTTATAGACAAACAATTAAGTGATTAAGCACTAAGTAATGTGCGTAATGTACATACAGTCAAATGATAGAATATACCAAACTGTAATTACACTTCTGTCACATCACTGCCATCATGTCAGTGGGGTTTTATTTAGAAATACCAAACCTCCTGCCTTAGTTTATTAGCTGATCACTAAACAACAACAACAACAACAACAACAACATAAAAACATTTTTAAAACTTTTTTCAATTTAGCAGAAATTCTGAAAACAGAAGAAATAAGAGTCAGACTTCAGGCTGGTAGATACACATATTAATGTAAAAAGAAAAAGGCTTTTGCGAGCGCTCGCCTAGAATAATGGCACAAAGAACTTTTGTTTGATATGTAATTACGTCATATTATCTTCTCTCTACTTTATAATCTCTACTTATATTCTACTCTTCTCTCTACTGTCTGTTTTTGTCTTTTAATTGACCTTAATTTGGCTTTTGTTTGGTCCTATTGTTTGTCTTTCTGTTGCTATATTTCCCCCTGTGTGTCCTGTTTTTTCTGTTAAAGCACCACATAAACTCTGTTTTAAAGCTTATATTATTGCTATTATTATAAATTATAGATATATAAATTATCTATCTATCTATCTATCTATCTATCTATCTATCTATCTTGAATCTTTCTTTCTTTCTTTCTTTTTTTCTTTGTCTATTCGTGCCAACAAACATTGCATGTGATGATACTCTGCAAAGTCCCACTAAGTACATAATTCACAGGTGAGGATTTGAGATGCATGGATATGAGTGCGAGCTAATTGTATAATTGTATGCAGGCCACCTCAGGCTACACCTGCTCTCTCTCCGCTCTGCGTTGTTAGTTCAGGCTCGCCCGGGTATAAACTTTTTGTTTTGTTTGTTTGTTTTCGTGTGGACAGAGCCAAACGTTTGAGCCGATTAGAAAATGTAAAAACGACATGTTAGCACCTCCTTCGTGCTAAATTTGTACAGTCATATGAGCTGCAGAGTTAAATCACTGCCAGTCAACAGGTCTGACTCAACAACAGAATGCAGTCTGTCAGGTTGGTCACAGCAAGCAGAATAACCTGTCTGTCTCTTATCTGTTTCCACTGCTCCAACACGCCTTAAAGTTATAGAATATTTTAATTATGTACATTTTAGAGCTGGAACTATCCATTATTTTCACTATTGATTAATATTTTGATCATTTTCTTGATTATTTGATTAGTTGTTTGGTCCATAAAACATCAGAAAATGGAGGAAAACAGCGACCACTGTTTCCTACAGTCTTGTTTTGTGATGTCTTGTTTTGTCTACAACCCAAAGATAATCAGTTAGCTGACTGAAAGAAAATTAGTTGGCAACTATTTTGATAATAATCGATAAATCGTTTCAGTCGTTTTTTCAAAAATGTCAAACATTTACTGCTTCCAGCTCTGTTCATGTAAAAAATTTGCTGCTTTTCTTTGTCATTTATGATAATAAATGAAGAGTCATTAATTGATTAATCATGAAAATAACCAGTAGATTAATTGATAATGAAAATAAACGTCAGTGGCAGCCTTAATAGTCACAGAGCACTAAAGAAATCAGAATATATTCACGTTTGAGAGAGAATTTGGATTTTTTTCCTTAAAAAGTTTCTCAAATATGTAATCAGTTATCAAAATAGTTTGTGATTAATCTGAAAATTCATTAATTTTTGACTAATTGTTTCAGCTCTAATATATTTTTAAATAATTTAACCAAGTTCAGGGCTCAACTATAAGGATTGCTTGCTTGCCTGGGGGTAAATCTGGCAACTCACTTGCCCAACCAGGCAAGTGGTGAAAGAGAATAAAACTATGTTGTGTTTAATTAATCATTAAAGTAATTTTTCATGCAAAATGGCTGTTTTCAGCCTCCCAAGTATGGAGATTACCCAGATTTCCCTCTGGGATTTAGACTGACAAAATGAGACATTTAAAGACATCATCTTGTCTTTGAAAAACTGGGACATTTTCACTATTTTCTGACATTTTACAGACTTTGGCACGTAGGTTTTGGATGAGGCAAGTGAAAAAAAAAACCCTAACACATTAACACTGAACCCTGCAAGTCTGTGGGGAGCTAAAGCTCCACAGTGGGGCAAAAGTTTCTACTCCTCTGTCTTTAATCCATATGGCTGTGGTCTTTGAAGTCGTGCAGTGTCTGTTTGTGCTACAATCTTTTGCTGAAACATTGATATCGAAGATGATCAGATAACATATGGCAGGTTTTATCTTCCTCTTGGTCGTGTAAGGTCATGGTTGAGCGGCTAAATCGTCAGTTTGAGCCCCTCTTAAGTACTGGTTTCTATTAACATGTGGAAGTGATGTTCTGAAATGAAACGACCAACCAGTACAACCAAACAATGTGTCCTTGGTAAATGAGACACGCCAAGATGTGCCTAATAATAGATTTCTATGCTGATGGGTAAATCTGGAAAGGATTAAGCATTCTGCTGCTCTGACAGATTCCCCCTTCATTGTTTTATGCAGCATGAATGCATCAGGCCTCCCAATGTACAGTGTGGTCTTTTTTTTCTTCTTCCTTGAACGTACTTTATGTTTCTCAGCCGTTGTGCATTTAGTGTGTGCATTGCACTGAAAAAAGAGAACTGCTGGACCAACTTAAAAAGTTATGTCAAAATCAAGTTAACAAGTTAGATGAACACGATTGCTTTAAGTCAGATGAACTTAATAAGCTGAGTGTTTTCATATCGACAGTTTAATTTAAGACGACATAAAAGTAACAGTTTTTCCAACTCAATTATTTGCTTTAACCAAAAGTAAAATACTTCTTATGACCTTAGACTGAGTTGCACCAACAAGGATTAATTAAATCAAAGATTAGTACGAATCAGAATGTAGTGAAACTAGGTTTAAAATAAGTAAATCCAGATTTAAAATAAAATAAAATGTCTTTTGCACGATTTAAAATTAATCTTAGTAAAGCCTAGTTTATTTATATAAACTGAAATGAAACATGGAGATGCTCGCTCACCCAAAATAAAATATTGGTATTTTGGTAGCTCTGTATTCTGCAGCAAAACATTGTGTTGTTTGCTACCTAGCTGAAAAGTAAAAACAAAGAAGTAATGTTTTTTGCAAGCTAGCTAGAAAAATAAATATTTTTAAAAAGTCATATTGTTTGCTATAAAAGAAAAAAAACTGTAGATTGTTTGCTAGCTAGCTTAAAAAACAAATGTTATATTGTTATTGTTATTGCTGTAAGTTAAAAATAATGAATATTGTTGGTAACGTTAGCCAGACTTAACGATAGCGGGTTTGGTTTAATGAATTTACGAACGCTGAAACAACACAATTAATCAGATGGACCATTTTATATCAAACATGATACATTATTTAATCACAAAATATAATTTTCTTGGATTTCACTTCTTTACATCCAACTTTCCAACTTTACGTCACTTCTTTACGACCAACTGGACATCTTGATGTCGGACGCACAATACCAGGAGAAACCTAACTGACGCACTTTTACTGAAATAAGATTAGCAGGCTAAGAGAATGTGTGTGTAAAGTTGTTCTAATCAACAAAAGCAGACCGCCATCAATAAAGCAGAAAGCTGAATCAAACTCATTGAAAACTTTACTTCAACTACTGAAATACACTTTTTACAGTGTATGCTGCATGCTTGTGTGAGAGAGTTAAATACGAGGGGAAAGTTTTACAACTTAACCCGTGTCATGGAGGTCAATTAGATTGCTTGGGGTAATATCCTCTTAAAGTGGCTGTTTTCTCTCTTTTTACTCCACATCTGTGTTCCTTCAGGCCGTTTATCCGAGGGAAGAGTTAATGAGCATGTGTTCTCTTCACGAGGGTCAAAAAAGTCTGATGTTTTTGATTTTTTGAAAAACCCACGTTTAATCAGAAACTGCAGAGACACTGCAGGTATTTCAAACCATTCCTCCAGTGCTGGGAGTGCATCCTTTCTTTCTCTCCTCTGCAGAGTGTTTACTTGGGCTGCAGCAGGTCTGTTGACCGTTTGTCAGCAGCAGCTTCGCCCGTTTGTGCTAAACCCACAGAAGAACGGCTAATGAGCTTTTGCCCATTTGTGCAGACGTTGGTTGCTTTTTAGCACCATCCCCAGAAGTGCTCGTCGTCCAAATGGTGGTGGACACTTGCCCCTCTGTCAACCCAGATCTGAACAAATAGCACTTATGTCTGCGTGGTGAGCACACAGAGGGCCTCAGAGAAAAGCCTGCAGCTCTCAGCAGAGGGACAGTATTGACAATCTGGAATACAATGTGCAGTCCAACTAGCAGCCGTTGGGTTAAAGACTCCAGTTGTGTTGATGAAGAGCATATTGTGCTTTGAGATATTTAGTACAGTGATACGACAAAAGAAATTTCAGGCACTGCATGCTCGAGCACCAAGTCATGGAAGACATACTCAGATCCTTTACTTAAAGCGTGAAAGCGCCTCAAAATGTCTGATTATTGTCTAATTAAAGTGTCTTAAAGCACTTGACATATGTTATATATTTTTGTTGTCAATCTACGTGCAGACAGTTTCTGATACTTTGCACACTACTGGGTTCATAGTCCAGCGTCATAAGGCTGCAACTAACAATTATTTTCATTGTCAATCGATCTATTGATTATTTTCTTGATTAATCAATTCCTAAATTTTGAAAAATGTCGATCTGTGTTCCCCAAAGCCCAAGATCCTCAGAGAGAGTCAAGAAACCAGAAAATATCATGTTTAAATAATCACATTTAAGAAGCTGGAGTCAGAGTTTTGACTTTCTTTATTTTAAAAAAAATGACTCAAAGTGATTAATCAATGACCAAAATAGTTGTTAATTTAATAGTTAACAACTAATTAAAGTATATGACGTGTTATATAAATAAAAAAGTAACCAAAGCTGTCAGATAAATGTAGTGGAGTAGAAGTATAAAGTGGCATAGAATGGAAATACTCTAATTAAGTACAAGTACCTGGAATTTGCATTACTTGAGTAAATGTACTTAACTTGGTTCCACCAACAACTGAAAATAAATAAATAAATAAAATATGTCTTTAAATATACCAGTTACTTCGCTCTCAGAGTCCCCGTGCTGTGACACAATTTATCAGCATTGTATTCACGTTAATGCACTGCACATGTTTACATATCCTCCAAACCATGAGGTTTTAACAGATAAGCTTCCTGGCCTCCTATTCGGACCACTCAGGGGAGGAGCCGGGGAGTGGCCTAGAACAGTAAAGTCTTTGTGTCAGTTGTCCCCAAGTTGCTAAACGTTTTAGTTGTCCTTTCTCTGGCGACCAACTGTTGGGAGTGATGTTCCGTATAAATGTACTCTAAAGAGGCAGAGCTCATAAAAAAAAAATGTCTGTGGGGGTATGTGTGCCAGTGTTTGTGCCTCCGTTATAGATAACAGGGGGCTCACTCTCACACTGGGCCCGTCTGGTGTGTGTGTGTGAGGCCTGTGTGTCGCACTGGAGCTCCAGTGACCCAAGGGCACTCATGTGAAACCCCTTTAATCCCTGTGCTCAGAGTGTTTTGGGTTGGGGGATGATCTCCCTCTACAGCACAGAGTTATTCACGTTGGTTGCTCCGAGTATAAAAACTACACAGGTGTCCCAGTCATTTTAAGGGCGATCTGTGCCCGGCTGCATCAAACCACTTGAGCCAAGGTTGCCCCTTAAATTTTCATCTAAGGATGCCTTGGGAAAAAATTAGATGGGAATAAAACTATTCTGATTTCTGTATATCAGTTGATATTCTTTGAATGTTATACAAATTATAGAATATACATGCAAAGACCCCTCAAACGTGGTCAACACTTGAGACAAAGATATGGAATGGAGGATATTTTATAAACTTTATTGATATCAGGGCACTGAAACAGTAAACTTTCACTGGTACGTTTGATAATTATTAATAAAAGAGCAAAATATAAGTATATATTAAATGTAGGTTAAGACAAAGTCTCAAATATACACAGAATACCACTTATAAAGCTAACAAATTAAAACAATCTGCATTATGTTCTGTTAAAAAAGGTGCGTATCAGACAACATGTATGCCTATACAGATATAGACTTAAATACTCTGTGATTGTCCAATATTGGGTCAATATATCAGTTGATTGATTGATATACCAGTCAGACTCTGGTTAAAAGGCTTTAAAAGTGTTAGCCCTTAGCTACTTGAGTTTTCTCTTATGTTAAGTTTTCTTTCATTCCACAATAATTTGTGGAATGTAAGAAAATATCTAAATTTCTGGTGACTGAAGAGGACGACGAGATAACGAGATGCATTTTATAACACAGGGAAAAGTCCGCTGGACACTGTGAGCGATGTGCTACTTGTTAGAGTATAGATTTGACGTTAGCTCTAGCAACTTTGTAGATAGCTTGCTAGCAAAAAATTAACACATCTCTGTTACATTTATTAATGGTAGTGTATTTCTATAGTACTTTATTACTTCTATGGTTTGTTTAACAGCAAGATTTCTCACAGATTTTGTCAGTTATCTATTTCTTGACACATCTTCTGCTTATGTGTCTTTGTTGTGGCTGCTTGGTTAAATTTACTTTGGATTATGTGCTTGTTCTTCGAGGAGAACAACAGTCTCCTCTTCTTTTTCTTTTCCCTTGTTCATTTTGGAGAAGCTAGCTGACACAGGCTAACTGATTATAATAGCTAAGCTAGCTAACAAATGACAATATATATTTTTAACAACTGACAAAAAATTCACTTTACTGACACATGACCATTTTCGTCTGACGTCACGCTCAGAGTGGGAAGCTCAGATGTCGCTGCTGCTGTTTTCCACGTTACAAGAAAACGTACAAAAGCTTATAAATCCTTATAATTTCACTGCTTCCTTATTGACCAGTGACTGAAAATAAAATGGACGGTGAAAATCATGAGAGACATTGGGCCATATTTCAAACTACAACAATGTATTTCATAACCTATTAACTACTATTAGCTATCACAGCTAATGTTAGCATTCAGCCATTCACGTGCTAATGTGTCTAAAATCTTCAGTGTTTGATGTTATCAGTACATTATTGAACATTTCTATGGTTGAGTGAAGACACAGAAGGACAGCTAGCTAACTTTACTTTGCAAACTTGATAACATCCAGATAACATCAAGCTTAACGTGTGTCAGACGAGTGTTATTATGTCAGAATTAATTAATGCCTTCCCTATCGTATCGTGTAACACTTTCAAATGGTAATGTTAGCTAGGAGGTGGTTGAATGCTAACGTTAGCCGCGGTAGGTAATGGGTTATTAAATATGTTGTTTTATCTTGAAATATGGCCCAATATCCCCCAGATTTTAACTCTCCGTTGTCTTTAAAGCTGCAAAATGATAAAGATTTGATTCCATGTTTATACGACTTACAACCTGAAACAGCAGTACAACACTTGAGCTTTACGCCCTGAGTGGGACGTCAGAGGAAAATGGCTGCCGTGTGAACATGGTGAACGCCGTACAGTATCATTAAAGAATGCTGTAAGTGAAGCGTAACCATGGTAAATGAAGTCCACATGTACTGTATTTTGACAATAACTGCTGTGAAAGCCTTAATCTGACCTCTAAGGCAAGGAGACAACCTAAGAGTGAACCCTTTAGCCTGTGGAAATATTTTGCTTAAGGGACGTAACGTAGTTTCTGACACCGGGCACAGACCTTTATGAGTTTATCTACATACATTAAATATGCTATAAGTTGTGTCCCTGGTTCAGTTTTTAATTTGTAATCCTAGTTTCCGTTGTGAAAATGCCTTCTATATGGCCCTGATCAAAGCCATGGCTGCTTTTAATGCCTTGTTCCACCATTTATATGGTTAGATGAGTTATTGGCTTGTGCATTCTGCTGCAAAGTTATGCATGTCTTAAAGGTTTCACAGATTATGGCTTCAAACCACTCTCCTCGCCACAAAATGACCAATTCAGGCTAGAATGGCTTCTCCGCTAAGTTCCCTGGAAAATTTCCGATTAAAATGCTGATTCAGGCTGTTAAAAAAAAAAAAAAAAAAAAAAAAAAAAAAAAAAAAGAAAAAGAAAAAACTCTCTGGCGCGCTCGGTCCGTTTTGTGTCAGTCTTTCCCTCTTCGGCTGGATTTAGTCTTAATTCTCCCGAAGTGTTACAATTCAAGGTAGACCACATAGCCAGCAGCGTCCGGAGTTTTAAATAGAACAATGAATGAATGAATGAATGAATGAGGCCTTATGTTCGTGCTCGGACGTGTGATACTCATTTATCTGCCTGTGACTCATTTAGGAAACCGGTAACCTCTTCTTACCTCTGTGAGTTCCTCGCCTTGTGATTTATTTACAAGAAAAACGACAAATAAGAGTCAGTTGTGGTGAGTTTTATGGTTGAAAAATGTGTGTCGGACTCTTCCACATCAGATCGTTTTCACACATTTTCATTCTTGCGTGCAGGACTTCAACATTATTGTTTTTCTTGGGCATGCAGCTGGTATCAAACTGCAAATGTTTGACTTGACAAGGGGTGCATGCGATGTGTGTGTGTATGTGTGTTCATGTGTGTTTGTCTCAAGTTTTCCCTCTGCCTCTCTTTCTGCCTCTTGCCGTGTGAGCTGTTGGCCGTCCAGCCCTCCTCTCACTCTCAGCTCTGATTGTTTCCTGAGCGCCGTGCCAGATAGGAAGTAGGAGGAAGTTATTGGAGAAGCTGGAGAGAATTTATTAGGGCCAAACACAGACACAGGAGGGAGAGGGGAGGGTGGTGACTCTGATTTTTTTGGACATGGTGCTTTCGTGAGTCTGAGGAAGGCAGTGGTGTCAAACTTTGAGCAGACAGGCCGACACAAGGGCCAACTCATCGCCTTCAGCTTATTTCTTGAAGTAAGCAGCAGTTATAAAGTTAAAGGGCTAGTTTGGATTAATTGATGTGGGGTTGTTTGGGGTACTTATTAATGGTCAGTGTATTATCTACATCAGATGGCGGTTGGCAGGTCCCTAATGTGGAAAAGCGGAGAGGAGCACCAGCATTGAAGCTAAGCGATGTACTGCTGTGGACAGAGTCAGCAACAAAATGGTATTTTAGCCAATTAAAAAAGGACCACCTAAAAATATCGATATCAGTTCAAATTCATGCTATATTAACAATATTTTCAACCACTTAATTCTGCCGTCAGACAACCTTTTCTGAAGGAAAACCGGCATTATATAAGCCAAATATCGCTCTCTCCAAACCAACCAAACTCCATAGGCGAAATCAGTCATTTTACCTTGCGGATTATGGGAGTTGCTGGACTCCTGCTGCCTCGATATGTCAGCTTGTTTGTGTTATTATGTCGCTTCAGTGTTTTAAAAAGTTAGTTTGGATTCACCGATGTCACATAATAACACAAATAAACTAATCACTGGAGGCAGTTGTAAACCAGGAACTCCTGTGTTCTGTAAGGTAAAATTAATGATTTCGCTTATGGAGTTTGGTTGATGGCAGCAGTTTCCAGTCAGAAAAGGCTGTCAGAAGGCAAAATAAAGTGATAATAATACAGTGTATCACAATATATAGCATATAGCGGTGTCAGAAAAATATCTGTACATTTGAGTATCGCAATATTACGTATCGTGATAGATTCTCAAAAACACACATCATGATGTATGCACAGATGTGTGGCAGTGGTTCCTCTTGTGTTGTGTTTAAACCCACGACTGCTCAATCACAGTGTTGTCATCTATCTTAACTGTCCTGATTGCATAAAAAAGTAAACTTTTTAACTCAGATTTTATGCATATGCTGGTGTGTTCTTTATACTCTTGATTATTTTCCTAACTTTCATAAAATTAGATAAAAAAAATATACAACCTTGCTTGAATTATTGCAATATACTGCAATATATTGAATCGTGATGCATACTGTGTAGCCAGATTCTTTCCCATACACAGCCCTAATACCATACCGCAATTGATATTGACTGATATATTGATTTTGTAGGCAGACTTTTTAACTGGCCAAAGTACATTTTTGTTGCTGACCACGTCCACAGCAGTTCATCGCTTATTTTTCGTTCTGGTTCTCCTCTCTGCTTCTCCAATCTGTTGACACGTTGCCTACCATCTACTGCAGCTAATACACCGACTGTTGATAAGTGCAATGCAACATCAAATACACACGTGCATTTGTTGCGAATGCATCTGTGCGCGTTTGTGCGTGTCAGCAGGAATAAGGCAGCGTTTCCAGTTCTTGTCAGAGAGCAGCTTTCCTGGCCTGGAACCTAAAATGTTTTCTTTATCTGTAATCTGACCTCAGAGAGCAGCTGCTCCTTCTGCCACCAAGTCCTGTTGTTTCCCCTGTCAAGTGTGTGTTTGTGTGGCTGTTGATGTGTGTGCGTGTCTGTGTGTGTGAGGGGGGTCTCACTGTGACATCTGTGAGCGCCCCTCAACCTTAACAAGACGTGTGGTTTTCATGTGGAGGAGTTTTGGTCAGTGGATTTGTTACTGTGTATAAACGTTAAGTTCGGTGGAGGTGTGTTTAACTCTCAGCTAAGCAGGGGGGCTTTCAGCTGCCAGCAGGGGTCTGTTCTCTGCCAACAAGTGTCCCAACTCTCGCAGCAACCTAACAAAGGCTGCTTTTTTAAAGGAACGAACAAATCCTGTAGTGTATTGGTGAACAAACAGATGGAGGTATATACAGTACATGATGCCAGTGGGCGATGATGGAGAGACGTGCAAACATACAACAGGCTCGATGGCTCTTCAGTGGAAGAGACAGATTTTAAGGAAATCTGTTAACAATCTGCTTTGGGACATGAGTCAGTAGATTTGAGTCATGGCAGTGAGAGTGTACAGACTTACAGACAGGAGAAGAACGCTAATTGTCACGTAGTGTGATATGACCAAAAATCTCTTTACATATTTTTATTTAATTAATTTTTTTTACCAGAAATGATGAAGAAAAGCAGCTATTTTGAAACTATTTAAGCTGAAACTATTTATTGATTATCAAAATAGTTGGCAACTAATTTTTTTTTGGATTGCCTAATCAATAAATTGACAATTGCAGCTCTAATATAAAAGAAAAGAAAAAGAAATGTTTTGTTTTATATAATACTGATATACTGATATAATCAGTGTTTTCCCTACCAGTGAGATCCCACGGCCCCCCTGAGAGAAACAAAATGTTTTATGCTGCGACTTTGTCATGTTTAGAGACATTTATGTTCAGAGACCTTTATTTTGAAAATTTATTGGCAATTATAGGTTTGTTTCTGCTTCCTTTTCTCTTTGCTCATCCTTTCTGTTATTTTTCTGCATCCCTGTGCAGAAGTCCCCGATGATAGAAATCCTAATATTACAGCTATAAAGTTCATGTTTCACATTGTTGCATTATGTTGTCGATGTTGAAGAAAGAAATAGTTTCAGTGCTCGTTCTAAGATGAGTCTTGCTAAATATTAAGCTAACTTGCTAGCCTTGCTAGCTTGCCATGAACTGTACAGATATGCATGCATTTGTTTCTCTGTGCTTTATTTACTTAGCAACACACTGGTGTACCATTTGTACCACTTCTACTATTTCCACTCTACAAGTGAGTTATTTACCTGCACTCGAATCACAAAAGCCCCGCCCCCACAAAGCTGTCAGCCTAGGAGATTTTTATGTGTAATGTGAAAGGAATCACATGTAGTCTGCAGTCTGAGTCTGCAGTTTGCCCCAGCTTTACAGTGTTTTAGTGTCTTTCAGCCCCTTCGTTTTAGTTTCATGCCCGCAACTTTATTGTTTTGGACTCAGTTTGAATGTTCTCGTCTGTTGTTTTTAGCAAAAACATCTCTGATAAACTCGCTCTTCACTACTTACCCAGCACCAAACAGCAGACAGGCACAGTTGGTGAACATGTTGTAGCATTTAGCAGCTAAAAAGTCAAATATTTTCTTCAGGAGTTGGTGGAGACCAAAGCAGAGCTAAAAGGACAGACAGGAATGGACTTACATTCATCAGGTGACACATTGTTGCTCTGTATCTGCTGGGTGTGTAATTAAGCAGCTGTTTGCAGGTTGGTGTATTGTATTGGTGTTGGTTGGCTTCTGAGTTAATGATACATACTTCTGGATCCGGTGCATTTATGTAAAAAATATTTGGACGTAAATATGGCACGAAGAACACTTGACTCTTCTGACTCTGGTGTTCCTGTATAATTGTAGAAAATACCACAATTAGCACTCATCAGGTTACATACTCCTAAAAACATTACAACATTACATCAACATGAAGTTAAACGCACAGTTCCATAAGTGACTGACTCTGTGCATATTCAGTCTGATGGACCAGGTACATAAAGATGGCGGCCTCCTCAGCTGTTGTCATTTGATGCTCCCACAACACAGAAAGCAACAGAGGGTTTTTCTGCTCTGACTTTTCTGCCTAAACTGGCCTGAGAAAATGCACTTATTTGTTTGTTGTGTTGCCTGTTGGTATTTACGGCATTTTTAACAAGTAACATCAAAAAGGTCATGTTTTTATGCATCCAGCTCAGGCTCTCTTGACATCATTAAAATAAAAGTTGCTCTGACTGTTGTTCTGGTTACAAGGAGGAGCCAGTTTCTGTTGAAATTCAGTCGCTTTGAGAAACCACAGCTGAAGTTAGGAAACACTTAAAGCTTCAGAATGAAATAAATTATGTGACAGTGAAATTAACAGCAGGAGCACAAAACTTACTGTACACATACTCTGACTAACTGTGGTTTATCGTACTGATACTACCATCCCAGCTCAATGGGCTCGCATGGCTCTCATGGTGGGATGTTTAGTCTGCACTCCTACAAACAACGGTTCCAAAAGGGTTCTTCCTGAAGGGCTGGGTTCTGCTCAGAACCATTTGCTTTTGAAGACCCCTCAAAGGTTCTCTGCAAGACTAGGGGTTCCATTAAGAACCCTTTTTATCCAAAGAACCCTTTTTGGAAGAAAGAGTTCTTCAAAGATTGTTGAAAACGTGGCTGTTAAAAGATGTTTTGTCAGTTTAAACCATGATAATTGTGAAATAGATTGTTAAAATGATGGATGACCACAACATACAATCTACGGGATTCAATAGATTTTTGCTTCATCTGTAGAACACAATATGGTTCTTTGTAGAACCCTCCAAAGACAAGAGGGTTGTCTTGTGTGGTGACTTTTACATGAAACCCTTGGAACATAAAGTTCTTGGTACAACCCACGTTGGTGGATTCTTGTT
>JAJHUR010080458.1:0-36997 GCA_027495735.1 Lutjanus campechanus | reverse complement strand
GGGGGGGGGGGGGGGGGGGGGGGGGGGGGGGGGGGGGGGGGGGGGGGGAGGCAGGAATCCATCACCAGAACAAGTGAATGAATGAAGGTGCAGCAACAGCTGCTTGACTGATCACGTACTACAGACTGTCACCCCACATCTGTTTACCACTCCGACAGCCACATGAGTGTTTATATCCACGGGTGTAATTGAGCTATTTTCCTGAGGGCAGCTGTAACCCACACCAAGTTATATCCCAACTTTCCATTAAAGCGTGGGGGGAAGTTTTACTGATAGTAATCACGCCCAGCAACACTGCTATGTAAATATGGCTTATCAGCTTTGTCAATTTGGTTAAGTGGCATGTACGTGGGTGATCCACATATTCAGCTCTGTGGCTCTGACACAGGCCACATGCAGCAGTCATTTATTAAACATAGGTAACTTGCATTGCTAACAAGTGTGTACGAAGCAAGAAAATCATCATGAAAATGATGGCGTGTCAAAGCAATATTGTGCAGAAAGGATGCAAATATGCTCACACAAGTCTTCAACCCGCCATGTGGGCAAACTGTCTGCGATCAGCATGGACAGTGTATGGAAATTGAAATGGGAACATCTAGATCTAAAACACGCCATTTAAATATTCAAATGTTAATACCAAACAATATAATGCATTATGGCTTTTAGTATTTGCGTACAACTCTGTTTGCTGCTGTGAGCCGGGGCTGATACAAGGAAGAGAAGGGAGGGAGACGATATGGAGAGCACAAACAAAGCCTTTGTCTGCCAGTCACAGGAAAATGACAACTGATAACTGCATGGACTTTGTGTGCTACTTCTTTAAAAACAAACATGTTACTTTAAGTGTTATTATTGTACTTAATACACCAATATCAGTATCATTATTTACATATATCGATATAGCCAACTACCTCTTGTAATTAAACAGGAGAGGGAGCAGGAGTGGGAGCTATTAACATTAGTTTGTAAATCTTTATTTCATTGCAGCTACAGGACAAAACAGAGAAGAATTAAACCACTGAGGTGGCTGACTTGCAGAGATAAGGGCTTTTCTTTCACCACACAACTCAATATTAACTAATTTGGAGACAAACCTTTAACGTGTTTTCACAATAAGTTTTTTTTCCCCAGTTGCAACTGACTATTTCACAAAAAAAAAAAAGAAGTGAATGTTCTGCAAAGGGCTGACGATGAGGTCACTTATGAAAAGGTACTGAACCCTGCATTGTTTTTCCAAATATCAGAAAGTGCTGAGTGACGACTAATTTCTTCTCATCCCACAATCACTATAGTCATGTTTCCATCTTGTTTTTTTCTTTTTTGCATGTTTTGAAAAGACATTAGAAAAGGAAAAATCAATCTCAATTTCAAAAAAACAGTTTTACGCTCAGTTTAGGTGGTTTTTCAAAAAGAATAACGGCCTTAATGGGAGATGGAAACACTTTCCAAATAACGTTTCATGTAGTGAACATTTAACTCACGTGACATGTTGGTTTCTGCTCCAGCAATCTCCTCATCGCTCCCATGGCTCTATAATACATCAGTCATCGCTCCACACAGATCTTGAGGAACTTTCCTCACATTCATTTGAGGTTCAACTGCCGCTCTTTTAAGTATGTCATCTTGTTGCCCCCTCTTCTTCTGCCATGGTATAATGGTTTTCTGACTGGAGAATTGGTACCATCAACTGCTTATCTCAATGAACCAACTCTCAATAATCCCATAAGATTTGAGATTTGGGTCATTAAGGATGACATACAGGATGCTGCTGGGAATTAGCAAGGTCCAGTTTTGGTGCGCTATTGGACTGATGGATAGACGATACCAGTACCACCATTTTAGACAACATCTGAGGTCATTTCTGATGCTGGTACTGGTATTGGAATAACCCTTGTCACAATGGAGCCACAGGTAAACTGAAAATAGCTGTATTTCACCATAGAAACAAACAGAAACGAAAGTTTGCTCCAAAGAAATCATTTTTCCTTTCTGGAAGCGCTTCAAGCAAACTTTTTCCACCAAAATTGGATCCTTAGGCCCTGGGGAAACAAAACCATAATGGAAATCTTGATCAGAAAATGTTGTGCAACTGCTTTCTGGTGTGTGGTGTGTCTATGGAAGACATTCTCGAGAAATGATGGCTTTTATTCTATTAGGAACCACAGCAACAATAGTTTCTTTTGAATGTATTAAATGAACATTTTAGATTTAGCATCAGTGTTTTAGCCAACATACCCAAACAGACAAAGAAAATAGTGCCGCAACCAAAAATGTGAAGTGTTAGAATGCAATAAAAAAAAACAAACGCTAAAATCATTACACTCATACACATCACAGTATTATTTATCACTCTCTTCCTCTCTTCACTCTTTCACCTTCTCCATCACCTTGGCAGTGATTCTGTAGGTCAAACATTGAGCAGAGACACAGAGGGACTGTGAGAGGAAGAGGGACAGACGGGCAGGAGAAAGCCCCGGCCACCATGTGACAGGGTTAAACATAGTAAAGGATTGCCAGTACAGGCTGTGACATCTGTAGCCACTATCACTATGCACTGTAATTAAGTGGAATCTCCAATTTTTAATTCTATATGCTGTGCAATAACAGCCCCCCCAGTAATGAATAATTGAAGGAATAAGGGAGGCTGTTACTTGACGCTTTTTCACTTCGTGTTTAAATTTAGCTGATGTCATTGTCCAGCAGTGTGATTAATAGTTTATCAGTCTTGACTATACATCTCCATGAAATATCTCTTTCCATCTGTCATTAAACTGCACATGGAAATTGGTTAGATTTTCAATCAGGCATAGCTTAGACCAAAAAAAAAAGAGAAGGAAAATTACAAAAGGAAATAGCCATCAAGATGTACTCACATGCAGGTAGGGCTGTGACCCAATATAGGACATCATTTATGGAATAAGTCTTTCTGCACACTTCTCTCTTGAAAAAATTACACTTTTCTGTTTTTTTTGCATGGAAATTGGATTGAGACCTCATACAAAGCGCAATGTGCATCCTAAATGTGGTTTTAAGTAAGCCTGAGGTATGTAGCAGTGAGAGTGAGTTGTGAGAGAGGGGCCTACCGCAAGGGGTTGACCAGCGAGCCTGAGATTGGCTTCCCTGTCAAATAAAGATTAGGCCCTTATTTCACCATCTAATCCCTGTAAATCTCTTATGGAGGAACTTGGGCAGTTCAGGGGTTTTTAATGGCGCAGAGGCTTCACAGTCTGCATGTCTTCCCTTATCTGTGAATGTACACGAGCAGATACAGCAACCTGTGGTCTCTCGTTAGTCAGTGCATTTAAGTCTGGATTACAAAGTAGTTTAAGGTGAAACAAGATTGCTGGGTAACGCTATCCGTGGCGGCAGTGTCTATAATGCATTATAATGCATTCTAAACATACTTAAAATGTGTTATATTGTGCTTACAGTAATGTATAATTATAGTTATAAGCATTCATAAATATTCATCATGCTTTGTAACAATAACAAGGTGAGGTAACACTTTTGACACTGCCGATGTCTATAATGCATTATAATGCATGAAAAACATACTTACAATGCATTATACTATCCTTATAGTTATGTGTAACTGTAGTTATAAGCACTCATAAATATTTACAATACTCTATAACTATAATCATAACACATTACAAAGCATTTTATAATGACTTATAAGATCAATTATTATAACACTTCATAATTGCTCATTACCATTTTATAATGCATTATAATCACTCTCATAATGCATTATAATGTGATTATTACAACTATGTTTTTGTGAGCTGTGCATCATCAAAAAGTTGTGCAAATTGTAAAACAGCATCACCTTTTTATAATGGATTATAATCACATTATAAGATGTTATTACAGTGATCATAACAATTACAAAAAGGTTGTAAAGAATTACAACTACTGGCACTGACATTGTCTTGGCAAGAATCATAGTGTATTGCATTCTCAGCGTGATAATGCATTATAACTATTTTACTGTGCATTATGTCACTGTAATAGCATGCTACAATGTGGTTATAATGCATTATAAAAATGATACTACACTATATACTGTCCATTGTGAATATGTATGAGTGCTTACATGCACACAGTGGAAGACATGATAAGTATGTTTATAATGCATTATAGATATGGATGTCATAATAAGTGTCTTTTTCATAGACCTGTGCTTGTTATCTTTTCTTGCTAACAAGCTGCCTTCCAGTTGAAGTTCCTCACAGCGTTGGCATGTAGATGTAGCTTTTACTGTATTTAGCTAACTGGCTGCTGAAATGTGACTTCTCCGGCTTCATATTCTCACATTTAGTTATTGAACGTCTCCAGTTTTCTTCCCCTCAAATATGCTGAACATTCTTTTTATTGAATTATTAATGTGTATATTGAATTATTGAAGGAAGATAATTTCTGATCAGATTAATATTAACTCCCTGTGAAATATTAATGACTAATGTTAAAAACGATGAACTTACGGAACTATTAATATAATCATAAACAGACACAGTAAAAAAAAAAAAAAAAGTGGCATGGAGTCAAATGTGCTGGAGCTGCTCCGATCCCCCTTTTTAATGCGGTTTCCCTTGAGGTCGCTGAATATGAAATATTGCACCAGTCGACTTTGTACTCAGACGCTCGGCTCATGTCATTGGTCAGTCCTGCCCCGGGGCTGACGGTGGTGTCACGGGGGGGGAGTTCACCAGCATTTGTCTGCAGGTTACCATTGTCACCTTGTCCACAGATGACCTGAACTATGGCCAGGGGAAAAGTTGCAAAGATGTTTTGGTGTTAATATTGGGCTGGCCCTTTTATCACCCCTGCTGATTGGCAGAGCTCCTCTGCCAGCTCTAGTATTCAGCTCCACCTCCCTGCTCTCGCTCCTGAGAGGCTGCAGACTGCTTTTGGCTGAACTGGCTTTACCTTTTTTTTGTCAAGGTGGCACAAAGTAAATTTCATCTAGCGAGCCTAGAGGAGGTTAAATCCAGTCTTTTGTCAGTTTTGATTAAAACTCTCTTTAGATTAATGATATTCAGCAAAGATTTGATATATCATTTGCCATTCTTTGGTTTGTTATTAGGAACTGCCGATTGTATTCATAAAATATGGAAATCAGACAAAAATAAACCATTATTGTAACATAATGGCAAGCACCTAGAAAATATGGTTACATTAATTATGTTTTAAATGCTAATGCCAGTGAAGAACATAATAACGAAGACATGAAAGACTCCCTATTCAAAATCTGATAGCCAGGGAGAAGCAAATTATTTCAAATATTTGATATTTAAATTATTTTCAAATGAACAGAGACATGAGGAGAGCAGAGGCGAGTAGTTTCCCCTGGTGATCCTCCAGGCGTCTTTGTTTCCTTGGTGTGTCTCCAGCTCATTAATGTTCTAAGCATGTGAGAGAGAACCAGACCATACTCCATAACCCATGGCTGGGTGACACCTCGGGCCCAACACACACACGTATACATGCATTCACGCACACACAAAAATCCCTCAGCCGTTTAAAGTCCACTGGCTCTTTCAGGAAGTGATGGCCGCCGAGCTGTCCTGATTAAAATGACAATAGTCTAATTAACTCGACCTCAGTCTCAGTGCACTAAAACGGCTGATGGCTCGCCAGTTCCTGTTTGAAAACCCTTTGTCTCCTCATCGTCCAAAAATATGACTCTTTTTTTTTCCTTCCCCAGCAAAATGCCTCAACCCCATTTGACGAGATTTGCTAATGGCAATTATTTCTCATAAGCTAATTAAATCTAGGCAAAGTTTTCCATTCTTTTTTTTTTCTCCTCCCGTAGAAATCCTTATGTGCAATCCTCTAGGGATTTATCATTTGGGGGGGTACAGTATCACAAGCACCTTCAAGCAATCTGAGTCATTTAGATTATATACAACTCCAAAGTGGTGTTTTGATCTTCAACCTGATTTTATTTCAAGCATTTTAGTCATTTACCACTTCAGTTATCTGCATGTGTGCATGTTGGCCTCTGCCAGTGTACAGAAAATCTATACCCAAGTAAAAATAGTATTATTCCCATAAGTAGAAATTCACCAAGTCAATAAATTACTCAGTTATAAGTATAAGCAATAACTTACCAGTGTAACATTAAATCTATGATATGTACCATTTGCATATTAAAATGTCTAAAAACCCAAGACACATTATATATTTTGTTGAGTTGTGCCCTTACATTATCCCAAAATAAATCCCAGAGAAATCCGTAATTTATTCAAGATAACGGTGTGTTTGCTGCTAGCTGTTGCTAAGTAGTTGCTAGTTGCTACATATAGATATGTTAGAGTGTGAGGAAGGAAGGAAGTCAGTGAATGTGGCTAAACATAACGTGACTAAAACTTTAATATTAGCTTCTTAATTAACACAGTTTCCGTCTGAGTCATGTCCAATAGATTTTCATCATCTATGGTGGTTGTTTAAAAGTGAAGACAACAACTCCCATGATCCCACACTACTTCATGATGTCATCAGAATATGTCTTTTGTTATTACTTTAACGTGACAGAGTCCTCTAGCCACAGGACTCACACATTGTACGTTTTAATGTTGAAGTTGTGTAACCTTACCTAACGTTCAAGCATGGCTAATATTAACAAGCTTCTCACCTACAGTATCTGCAATTTACTTAGAGTTAGAAGGCGAGTTGGGAGACGAGTGGCGATCTCAGTGTTTTCGGGAGGCACAGCAGCACTTTATCACTTTATAACTGTTGTCTTCTTTACATTTTTGTATAAAAAGTGTGTGATTGTCACTGGGATCTGCCTTGTGTTCTAGGTTTTGCTCTGTCATCATTACAACGTGGTCAAAACTCAGGTGGTGCTTACTTTTCTTTCATGCAGATAGCGACTTATAGAGGTGCTCCTTACACATTGGGTAACACTTAATAATAACCATTATTAATAACTGGTGAACTGGTAGTTTGAATAAGCTTTAG
The DNA here is from genome assembly GCA_027495735.1 of Lutjanus campechanus. NCBI lineage: Eukaryota > Metazoa > Chordata > Actinopteri > Lutjaniformes > Lutjanidae > Lutjanus > Lutjanus campechanus. Next base: position 30,028 of record JAJHUR010080458.1, on the reverse strand, counting down.
TTAATGGTTATATCACACTTAAACAATGAAATTATCATTTATTATGTTGACTGATTATTATTATTATTAGTATTTGAATTTATGTCATTGTATAATTAGATTAATATGGTTAATAATTAGTTTGTAAACTATCTATAAACATTGTTTGGATGGCTATTTTAAAGTTGCAACTGATGATAATAATACCATCGTACATAGGTTTGTAATTTAGGTACAACACATCACTTGTGTGAACTTATGTAAGTAAAAAACTTATTTTAACCCACAGCATGATCTTTTCACAAACCTACCCAAGTAGCTTTGTTGCCTTTATTTTGAAAGTCTACCCAGACGTTGGGTTTTGTTATTACAGTAGGTATTTATTTCAGAGTGATTAAGTGTTTTCTATAAACATTATCTAGGTTATAGTAAAGTTGCAACTGATGTTTATAATACTTTGTAAATGGTTAATAGATACTGTTTAGTGCATCTATCTAACATTATTTGAATGACCATTATAAAGTTGCTACTGTTTATAATACTTTACAACTGCTTGATTTGTGGTATATACAGCATATGATATAATTATTTGACTGTTTGTTAACAGTAAAATAATCATCAACTAAAGTTTATTTAACTATCACTTTACTCTTTATTAATGATGGTTATTATAAAGCGTTATCACGTGTCCTCCTCCCAACACTCAATCCCTGCCTGTAGAACAGACTAGTTGTAACAAAGTATAAATGGCAAATGCAGTGAAGTAAAAAGTAGATTACTAGCACAAAAATATACCCGAGTAAAGAATAAAAGCACAGTTTTATAAAGGGAGCATGAAAAGTACTTGTTTCATAAAGAAAAACAAAAACTTTTTTGACTCATGTGTGTTACTTAGAATTTGTTCCTACCCACCCCCAGTCTCTGCTCTCAGTGACCATCAGGCCAAACAGCCAAATGGAAAAAGGCCAGAGCTGTCACACTGAAGCAAAGCAGTCTATTTTATAATCTTTCACCCTCTGCACCCAACAATATGTGGAAATGAGACTTTACTCGTGCCCCCATGATTCTTTTGCATTATTTGATTGACTCATCTAAAGTGCGGAGGAGAGAAAAAAGAACAACAACATAAAAAAAAAAAAACTTTAATGACTGAAGAAGAAACTGCTTTTTGTTCTATTATCCTTCTGTTGGTGATTAAGGTCTATAGGGAGATAATTACGCTTTAGTCTGGAGTTAATGAAACGAAAACTTCTCTCTTCTTGTGAAAAAGGAAGGGCAGATCTTTTGTACTGCTATCTGCAGACATCTCCCACCCCTTGACAAGGCACACAGAGAATTGGTTTTGTTTTAAGGTTGCAGCCCCCTCCGCTCGCCTGTCAGTCTGTGGCTGATATGAGGGATCTGTGAATGAAGCCAGAGTCAATGAGGTCTGTCTCCGCTTGCACTGCTGCATCTGCCTGCCTGTGAACCAACGTTAGGCACGCTGGAAAACATCAGATGAAAACATCACAACAGGTCATGTGGGATATGCGCTGATTTGAATGAAAGAAAAAGGGGGAAAAAAAGAGGATATATCTTCATTCTAAATGGAGCTCGACCGATTTGGGATTTTTGAGGCCGATATTGATTTTAGAGGAGAACAATTCACAGATTACAGATATGTTGACCAATACAGTGAAGTATAGTTTGAGCTGGAATGAAAATATTAATGCACAGTAGATACAAGGGCAGATAAATTATTGGCCCATATTGCCTATCACAGCTGTTTTGGTCTATGTTGGTATCAGCATATATTGACTGATAAATATCAGCTCTAATAATAAATGATTTGACAGATTGTGTCAAATAATTTTGTTGTATTTATTTCATTATTTAAGTATATTTGTGAAGTTTTCAGATGAACTTTATCAGAAAAAAATTGAATGAACATGTGAAGAGTCAGAACTAGTCTTTTTTTGTTGTTGTCATAGTGATGATCAGAGCTGTGGGATATTAAATGTTAGTCTTTCTTTGCCTTCAGGTGTGTCTAATCTACAAGTTCTATGAAATTCTTTTCAAAATACAAAAATGTAAAAGTATTAGTTTAGTTATCTTATCGGCATCTGTCATGAGAATCCATACTGGGGATCCCAAAATGAAAAAAAGACTTTTTAAATGTGGATTGTGCACTGATATGACTATGAGGTGCCCAGAAGGCTGCCTTCTTAAGCAAATAACTTTATTAAAGAATGTTTAAGTTACATATTTAAGAATATTTAATAATATTAAACATGTTAAATAATTGTCAACCAATTCTAGAAATGAGCACTGAGAAAATAAACAATAAATGAGATTAAAATAAATATTTAAATAAACAAATATCTTGTCCAGTATCAGTCAATTGCTGAATAGTTCAAAGTTTGGCCCAAAATTAAAAATACACATTTTTGCTCTGGCCTGTAGTGTTATTTATCCATGTAGTTATTTTTGGTGTGAGTTGCAGAGTTTTGGAGATATTGGCCATAGAGATGTCTGCCTTCTCTCCAATATAATAGGATGAAATGGTGCCAAGTGCCAAAAAAAAATAAATTAAAAAAATTGAAAAACTCAACAGCAGCGTCTCTTTCCAGAAATCATGACCCAGTTATTCAAGATAATCCACAGACCTTGTTGTGAGGAATTTCATGGAGGAACTACTTTCTTTCTGCAGTAAAGTTTTTCTGCTTGCAAGAAAATAGTTCCCACATGAAATTGCTTGCATTCAAGAGAATGGCGGCTGATATCTCCAAAACTTGGTAACTCAGTCCAGCAACATTTGGATGGATAAAAAGCACTACAGGCCAGAGGAAAAATATGTATTTTTGATTTGGCGGTGAACTGTCCTTTAAAAACTCCCAGTCAAAAAGGGGCAGCTTGTGAAACAAGAAGCAAAGCTTCTCAGCATTTACACCTGGCAGTGAGCTCCTCTTGTTCTCATAAATGTTCCCCATTGTGCTAAATCTAAATCACCAAAATGCACTGTTTTGTACATTACATTCTGTAAGAAATAGTTTTTTCTATGGGTGCCTATTGGAAAACATATACGTGGATACCGATATGTCTGTGATCGGCCCGTATCAGGCCCATATCAGGCAGATATATCGGTCTGGCTCTAATTCAAACTACTCCATATTGTAATGTTGTTACTGCACTCCACTTACAGCAACAAGCATGTGTTCGCCATCAAATGACCCGAGTGTAAAAGGAATGCACGGATTTGAATTTATTACACGGCAACACAGGGGCCATATGCGTCATGTGACTTCAGACGCCCCCCCCCCACCCCCCACCCCCACCCCTCCTGAACACATGGAGGTGTTGACCGAGCCGTTGTCTGGTATGCCCGAGCTGCGCGGCACAAGTGGTGGCCAGAGAGCACATATTAAACTGTCCTTGTGGAAGTTCACATCTGGTGCGTGGAACTGTGTGTGTGTGTGTGTGTGTGTGTATATGTGTATGATTGTGGGGCAGCACCCCCCCTCCGCCCCCACACGCCCCAACCCCTCCGACAGCACTCTCACATTTCATCATCTGTTCTCCAGCGCCAGGGTGCTCCGGCACAAGTTGGCCGCTCTGGATCCATCTGTTGTTATTATTTTCCACTGATAATTGGCTTGAACAATGGAATGCCTGTGTCCCCCTCGCCTTTGAAACCCTACACCCTGTTTATTTTCCAGAGGTCTCATTTCTGCTCTCCTTTCTCTCCCTCTGACTCCCTCTTTCACCCCCTCAATTTCTCCCTCTCTCCTGCCTCCCTTCACCTAGTGTCACCTCACCCCCCTTCTTCCCCCGGTGATCCATTCGAGAGGGTTTCACATGAAAATGACATATTTGACTGGCCACATCAGTATGTGTCACTCAGCATCTGACGCCACTCTCCAGATTTTCTGGAGGGGCACAGCTCCCATTCTCCTCTGCTTTTTTTTTTTTTTTTTTTTTTTTTAAAACTCTGACAGCCCCCCTCCTCCTCCTCCTCTCCCTCCAACACCACACGCTTCTGCATTCCTGTCCTAAATGAGAAAAAAAAAAAGCGGAGGGAGAGACAGATAGATGAAGAGAAGAAGAGGGGGGGAGACTTTAGAAATAAAGACATGGACAATGGACTGTGGTTTAAATCAATTTTTTATGCCGATTAAAATTCAGCTTTCTTCCACTCTGAGGTGTGCAGAGGAGAAGCATATGTAAAGATGAATTAAAGGATCACAAGGTGTATTTTTTTTTTTTTATCCAGGACATAATTTAATGAAAACTCACACCAAAAAATGACCTACTTAAATTAATTAAATTTGATATTTTAAAATTTAATTAGTGTTTTAGGTTGTAATTAAGCGGTTTCATGTTGAAGTCTTCATGCTCTGGTTACACTCTTGTGGAGTCAGACAGTTAGATTTCACTGAGCATCATCAAGAATCTGACAAAGTACATGCAAAATAATTAGCAGTTTGTTTAAATGTACACTGTAAAAAATCATACAAGAATTTAGAGGACTCAACTTATCTTTTCTCATTAACTTAAAGTTTATTTATTCAATTAATGAACTTAAAATTACTTGTATTTATTTTCAAAATGCTTCAGAACCTACAAACATAAGTTCTTTTAACTTGAAATCTTTTAAAATGATGGGTTGAATGTAACAGGAAATCAACTTTTTCTGGAGTGATTGTCAGTGTGACTGTTCAAGTTCATATTACTTATTGCTTACTGTAGCTTATTGAACACGTTGTCTCTGGCGCAACTGAATTAATATCAAGTTTATTTGACTAATTTGTGCTGGATCATTACAAATTACCTTTTCATTCTGTCAACTTCAAATTTACAGACAGGAACACTGTTAAATCAAAACAAATTTGTTTGCAATTTTTGTCAGTGTGACTGAAGAGTTGTTGGCTCAACTTAATGTATTAAGCTTACTGAGCAGGCTCTCTCAAGTGCAGCTGAATTAATCTCAAGTTTATTTGACCAGAAGACTTTTTGTTTTTAATCGTAACAAAATTACCTCTACTTGATTCAGTCAACTTCAAATTTTAAGTCAGCCCAGACACTAACTTTTGTTTAAGTTAAAACAAATACTTTACAGTGTGTGCAAACCTGTTCTTTGATTAGAAACGCTCCAGGTTACTGACAAGCCTCAATGAAGTTCACAATTTGTTTTAGCATTCAAACCAGCTGTATCCATCGTGTACAGAATCTGATCAGACAAAAGAAAATGAAATTAGGGCTTCAACTAAGGATTATTTTCATTATTGATTAACCTGTCGATCACTTTTTCAATTGATTGATAAGTTGTTTGGTCCATAAAATGTCAGAAAATGGCGATAACTGTTGATCTCTGTTTCCCAGAGCTCAAGGGGACGTCCTCAAATGTCTTGTTTTGTCCACAACCCAAAGATATTTTGCTTCTCTGTCAGGAATAAAGAAACCAGAAAATACTCATAGCTGATAAGATGAAATCAGATCATTTGGAAGTTTTTTCTCAAAGGTAGAATCAGCAGAATTTGTCCGAGCTGTTCACGAACACCCCCGAAGGACAGTTTATTGTTGTGTCTTGTTTCCAGGACATCAAATACTGATGTTATGGGTTGGTGAAGTGTCCTAAGCACAGCAAAATGATGAGAAACACAGGGTCTCTGCAGATAAAGTGATGATTGTAAGGGAGTCTATGTATTTGTTTTTGAGCAAAATGTGGCACAGTGTGCCTTTAAAAATGTGTCAAAATCATTAATCGATCATCAAAATATTTGGGCATGAATTTAGTTGACAACTAATCAATTAGCCAACTAATCATTACACCCCCAGAAATATGTGCACCCCATTTTCTTCACAGCTTCTCTATCCACTTCTGTTCTTCTCATTAAGGACATTTTTGAGGATTGAGGAAGCGTTTTCTCTTTTTTTTTCTCCGTTCCTTTTGTTCTGCCTTGTGTGACCGTGTTGATGTTCATTTGTTCTGCCTGCTCTTGTCTAATTAAAAGAGGCCAGGACAGGTACGGGCTCTCAGCAGGCATCTGCTCTGTGCCAGTTCTTCATTTGCTGAGTGTTTGTGTTTATGCAAAGGGGCCCTCTTCCTGCATATTTAATCTGGAGCAAGGCACCGGCTTTTGTTGTGTTAAGACCACATACCTCCAGTCCCTCTCAACACACTGCAGTCTGGACTCCAGCTCTCTCTGTCTCTCTCTCACTCTCTTTCACACACACACACACGCACACACACACACAAACGCACACACACACACACACACACACACACACGCAAACACACTCAGCGTACCACACACTACTTCAACTACTCCATACCTGCTACTTTCACTGGCAGCTTTCTCCTCTTCTTCAGAAGTGGATTTGAAAACACTCAGTGCTTGGAGGGAACCTGCATCAATATACAGTCTCATGAACATGATGAAAGTCTGTTTAACTGTTCATGGGTAAGTCTGTAAAGATTTCATTATCTTTCCACACTTTCTCTCATGTTTTTTCCTCCTCCTCTCTTTGCCTTTTATGGGACGCTGGTGGATGTATGTGTGTGTTTGTAGGTGTGTTCTGTGAGTGATTGACAGTGTTGGTGTAGGGTGTAGATGTGAAGCGATGGGTTTTACAAGTAAGTCTAGTGCAAACGTTACTTCTACATGCTGAGCTGAAACAGTTATTTTATTTATAGTTTTTTGTCATTTTAAAATCAAAAATAGCAAATATTTGCTGCTTCCGGCTTCTTAAAATCTGAGAATTTGCTTTTTATTTTTGTCTTAAATAATAGTAAACTACATTTTGTGGGGGTTTGGACTGTTGGTTGGACAAAACGAGCAATGTCAAGACATCTTCAAGGGTTTAGGAAATTGTGATGGACATTTTTCACCATTTTCTGACATTTTTAGACAAAACAATCAATTGGTTAATCATGAAAGTCACCGACAGAATCATTGATGATGAAAATAATTGCTAGATGCAGCCATAGTTTTGTGTCTGGGGTTGTTATTTCTTATCTAAAAGCATGCAACACAAAAATTATTGGTGAAACTTATTAATTCAGTGAGTCTGAATGCTAAAATAATCTTTGTTCTGCTGTCAATAAAAACTAGGGTTCAGCTGATCTGTTTTTTTCAGGGGCGATACTGATACTGATTGTTACCAATTAAGTCAAAATTCAGAATAACACACTTAGTATGCCTTAAAGCATGTGTTTAATTAAAATAGAATTTACCAACATTCAACCAATGAGATCGTGCTGTAGGCAGGACATTGACTGAGACCAAAGAATGGTGACTTCAGACACCAAGAAGCAGTGCATTTTTTAAAATTAAGTTATCATATTGACAAGCAAGTAAAAAGGAAACCAACCGATTCTGATGATCCTAAAAATGCTAAATATTGGATCAAATAATCGGCCTGGCTGATAATCAGTTTATTCCTAATAAAATCCATTCCCTATCCAAAACCTATCCGAAGACTAGGGCTGCAAGTAATGATTATTTTGATTATTGATGAATCTGTCGATTATTTTTAAGATGAATTGTTTAGTATAAAATGTCCAAAAAATGTTTGAAAAATTATTCATCCATGGCCAAAATAGTTGGCGATTAAGTTTCCTTTGATTGACTTTGATTTAATTTGAATACATTTAAATTGTGATGAGAATGAAGAACATGGGAGATAAGAACAAAAACAATGTATAGTTTAACTGATCAGTAGAGGAATGTGTTCTGTAAGTTTAAAACTCACAAAAGATTGGAAAACATCAGCCAGCAGTTAGCCTGTATTTGCCTGATGTGGGTGTGTATATGCACCTGCACGTGTGAAACAGTGTGTACAAGTTCATGTGCAGAATCTTTCCTTCTGTCAGTGCAGAGGGGTTGGAGGTAATAGTAAGTGGCAACCCCACGGTGATGCTGCGTGAGGGCATTAGTTCCTCTCCTCACTCATCGCCTCTTGATCTCCCTTTGTCTTTGTCTGGGGAAATGGAATCTACAGCTTATTGATATTAATAGCGCACAGGATCTGTGGTCGGAGAGGAGCTGGGACCTGGGCGAGAGTGGAAACTTGATACGGCTGGGTAGAATTGACAGTCCTCCTACTTGACAAGGTGGAAAGGGGCTGGTTATAAAAATAGGATTGCATAATGTTCATTGTGAGTGTGCTGCACTGTGCTGAACGTGCGTGATCAGGGTTGAACTTTTTGACTGCGCTGATCTAATTTCACGTGCTAAAGTGTGAGACTTTTTTCAACTGTGGGGATCCTGAGCTGCCCCAGCTGTGACTCCAGCAGACACGATCATTCACAAAGTGCAGTTTTCTGATGTTTTCTCTCATGGATCAATAGATAAGACTTCCCGAAGACACAGAGCAGGCGCTGGATATTGACTTGATAGGACTTTTTTGTATTCAACGAGCTCATTTAAATAGTGTAAAGAAATGTGTGGCCTTGTTTGTTTTGGGTTAGGAGTGAAATTCCACTTCCTTGGTATTAAGGCAGCAAAGCTCTCTGTGTGCACTCTGTGTACTTTGTTCTTAGCTCAGCAAAATGTGAGGGCAGGTCCAAAGAATCTGGGGGATCAGACAGGCCTGACATTCACCAGACTGCACTGTTGCCTTTTAAGCTTAGAAAAAAAGAGAATCAGGAAAAAAAAGCAGCCAGAATAAGGGCCGGCTGGATTGAAGTTGGGTTTAATTGGTGGGTTTTGAGTCTGTTTGCGTGTCAGAAAGTGCTGTTGTTTACAGTCTGTGTGGGTGTTACGATATAATGCCAGGATCCTGCCAATCACATCAAAAAGAAAAAAAAAACGAAACTTGTTTTTTCTCAAATGCAGACTTTTTTTCTTGTCTTTACGAGACTTAGCCATGTTTTTCATTTAATCAGTCCTTCTTAATAAAAAAGCCCAGAAGAAGAAAAGAGAGAGAAAATAGTGTGCAGTCAGCCCTTTTAGCAGATCAGATCATACAGTAAGCAGCTGCGTTTGTTGAGAAGTGAGTCATGCTTTAGATTTTCCTGTGTTTCAAGAGCACAGACAGTGACTTGGAAAATCTCCTGTACACACCCTAAAAACAAACACCAGTGACCCTGTATATAGATATCACTGACTCTACACAGCTAAAACTCTCCTACGCCCTCTTCTTATTTACACAATGCTCTTAATGCGGATCCACCAGCCTCGAGGAGTGTTAAAGGGATAGTTCAGATTATTTGAAGTGGGGTTGTATGAGGTACTCATCCGTATTCAGCGTATTACCTACAGTAGATGCTGGTCGGCACACCCCCAGTTAGGAGAAGCAGAAGAGTGGGGCACCAGCACGGAAGCTAAGCAATGAACTGTTGTGGATGAGGTAAACAACAAAAGGTATTTTAGCCCTTTAAAGAAGGTCCACCAAAAAAAAAATCAATATCAGTTTAAGTATACGCTATATTTAGAATATTTTCACCACTTTACCTTGCCGTCAGACAACCTTTTCAGATGGGAAACTGCCATTGTACAAGCCAAATATCGCTCTCTCCAAACCAACCAAACTCCATAGGTGAAATCAGTAATTTTACCTTGCAGAATACAGGGGTTGGTGGTATACTGCTGCCATGATTGATTAGTTTGTTTGGGTTATTCTGCAACTTCTGTGAATCCGAACTAGCTTTTAAAACAGCAAAGTCACATAATAACACAAACAAACTGACAGATTGAGGCAGCGGTAAGCAAACAACTTAAGGTAAAATCACTGATTTTGCCTATGGAGTTTGGTTGGTGTGGAGAGAGCGATATTTGTCTTATATAACAGCGTTTTTACTGTCAGAAAAAAGCTGTCTGACACCAAAGTAAAGCACAGAAAATATTTTAAACATAGCATGCACTTAAACTGATATAGATTTTTTTTAGATGGATCTTTTTTTAAGTGGCTAAAATACCATTTGTTGCAGACTCCATCCACAGCAGCACAGTACAGAGCCTAGCCTGGTGCTCCTCTCTGCTTCTCAAAGCTGGTTTCATGCTGACAGGCATCTGCTGTGGCTAATACAATGACTATCGATAAGCACCTCATACAACCCCACTTCAAATACTCTGAACTATGACTTTAACCAGTGCCATTACTTTTCTTTTGTTGTTTTATTCCAACACATGTCGGCTCTGGCATGATAAATAGACACTGTGAATCTATTCAGATGCTGATACTAAGTGATCGAAACATCCCGGCATGGGCTGTAAAGAACCCAGAGACAACTCTGGCAGCCTCCTATTGACAACCATTGAGTTGAGCATTAATTAATATGGTAATGATGTGTGAAGGTTCATTAACGAGCCGCCACAGAAGTAGCCACAGATACAGTATTAAGCGTGCTTAGAGTAATTAATGGAATAACTTTACTTAGTGGTAAATATTCATGGGCCCTCATCTTTTTGTCTGCGCGGTGTGAAGAGAGAGGAGAGCCTGTCCATTAGAGGAGCTGAAGAGCTGTCCACAGTGAATGCGGGCCTTTTGTAGGGATTGGGTGCGTTTCAGTGGAGGGGTATTAATTCATATTTTGAACATGCAATCTTACAACAAAGCCAAAGGCACCGATAACATACCTAGGACTAGAGAGCATATTGTGAAGCCGTGACCCCCCTCACAAATAGGGAAGTCCACTTCACAGGTTTGTGGACAGAATAAAATGAGTCTTTGTTCGTGCTCAGATGTAACCACAGCAGTTCATTACCATAGCAAAAAACCCTTCTGATTGTCCATTTCCTCTGAAAATAGGCTGTTTGCATGTTTTTTTTCTTCCCACAATTACAATGAAGCCTGTGGTATTTGCATAGAGAATGGAAACATTTATTTGGATCCTCTAACGCTATCAGGCTAACGGCTGTGCTATCAGTCGTACCCGAGTGTCATGTAACATGAGATATTTCGTAACACTTTATGTCTATAATGCATTATAATGCATTATAAACATACTTAGAATGTGTTAGTCTGCGACGATAGCGATGTTTAATTGTAGTTATAAGCACTAAGAGATATTGATGCTTTAATACAATAATCATAACACATATCATAAAGCATTTTATATAATGACTTACAAGGTCAAGTATCATAGTGTTTTATAATTCTCATAGTTGTAATACACTATAACCATTTTATAATGCATTATAAGTGGAATTTGGGTGGTAGAGTAATGAAATTCCTGAGGTATAGTCAGATAACATGTACATAACAAGCTGGTTCTTATAATCATAATTATACATTGCTATAAGCACAGTATAATTCATTATAGGTATGTTTATAGCATTATAATGCACTATACACATTGACATCACAATGTGTTATATCTTTGAATATTTATGAGTTATAAGGACTATAAGTATACGTTGCTAAAAGTGCAGTATAATGCTGTGTATGTATGTTTATAATGGGTTATAACACATTATAAACATGGATGCCTTAATGTGTTTTAGTTATTGTTGAATATTTATGAGTTCTTGTGGCTATAATTAGACATTGTTATACAAGTACAGTATAACACGTAATAATTATGTTTATTGTACATTATAATGCATCATATGACATCATAGAAAGTGTTACCAGATATTTCTTTGTCAGAAGTCTTTGTTGTCCTATTCTCCACCTTGTTTAACACAGCACACCTACAACATCCTCTCACAACTTTACAAAAGAACCTTGCAAAATGCTCCTTAGTTTCCTTTGTCTTTTGAAATTGTTGCATTTTGATTCATATTCTCAGCTTAAGCCTCTTACTGAGCATGCACATAACCCACCTAGGTGGGTAATTATCTCAACCAGGAGTTGTTCTATTCCCTAAAATCTCAATGTGGGAGTGTGTGATGGGCTCGGTTTTCCCAACCGGGCGAAGCAGCGTGTGCTTGTTTATCCTCACCCTACGTTCTCCGCACCCCCACTGTTCTAAATGGCAATATTACAGCCTTGTGCTGTTTGAAATGGAGACAATTATCTGTTTAGGCATTACAAGATGGGCATTATATTACAAGGAGAAAAGGCGTACAGCTGCTATCAGGATCCCGTTGTTGCCTTTTCTCTCCAATACAAATTTTCCGTCATTAAAATGATGGAACATTTATCTAAATGGATGTTATGCGTTGGGTAAACTCATTTAGCTCCCGGGGCTCTTTCAGGTGATGGGAATTAATGATGTTTAGTAGTTTGAAACTGAAAATATCTGTCATTTGTCACCACTCGCCATTGATTTACGATTCCATTGATGATATGTTAATTGAAGTGTAATGAATCACAATAATAGGGTAGTTGTGTGGGAATGGTCCATTTTCGATGATTGTTCAACCCTCGGTAGAGTTCAGAGCGAGCTGCATGTTGACTCGCGTTTTCAACGAGGGCATTTAACACATAATTAATGCTGAAACTGGGCATGTTGGACCGGTGTGTTTTTTATCTATGCTCAGTCTGCTTTAGATAAACACTTGCACACAAACGCCTGGCCACAGTTTTGACTGCCAAATGTAAACGGCAAAAAAAGAACGGTGAGAGGGAGTTGGAGCCCCCCCCCCCCTTCCTTTCGTATTTGGATATGCTTTAATGCTTTTATTCAAATGCACCTGAGATATTGCCCCACAGTCACTTCTCAGTTTACCATAAAAATAAGATTTTGTTTCCTTCTCTCTCCTCTTTTTTTTTTCATCCTTTCCTTGCCTGGGTTGAGTGCTCAGTTAGGGAAAGCTGTGTGCATGCAGATCAGGGCTGCCCAGGGGGAGTTGAGTCAGGGCGAGAGGAGCAGGTACAGGTACGCTGTGTTTGCCACCAGCGGGGGGAGCAAGACGGGCCTCTTACTGTCAGCAATATAATAAGTTTTTGTCTTGCAAATAAACCATTGACTCGCATCAGACAGCCCCATTGTTCATTTGTTATCATCAGTGGGTGTAGTTGTAGTTAACAGACAGATGGAAATGTGTCTGACGGTGACAATAGTAGGTGCCTTGAGCTGACATGGTGGCTGTGCGTCCGTAGCGGCAAAGGAAGGTACGCTGACTGCAGCAGCTACATACAAACAAAGGAGAGCAAACAGCACAGGAATGCTGAGAATTGATCTCTATCTGATGATTCCTCAGGACAAGACTGTAATTCTAATCAATAGCAACTGGTGGGTAACTTGTTATTGGTTTACACCCATATACTCTGTGTGTTGCCTTCTGGTGCTGATGACATGCATTATTATGGTGTGCAGTGGTTAATTATTTCATAATTCTGCATCTTGTGTCTGCAGGGCGAGGAGGAGGCTGTTTCACCACCGCTGGAACTGAAGATTGCTTTAAATAAGCAAGTCATTGTAGAAGGTAAACACACAATCATTCACCAGACTTCCAGCCCCCCGCATGTGTGTGTGTGAATGCCGTATTGAATTGGCTTAATAATTAACTGATCGCGGTGTGGTTGTCTTGTTTGTGTACTGCGTTTTGAGCGTGTGTATGTGCAGGGGGGCCTCGACAGGTGCACTCTGTCAGTGGTTTGAGATGCGGCCGATTTGAGATTAGCGTGGTGAGTTCCCCCGAAGGTCAAAATGGAGTTAGTAAGAAGTTTTTATTTTTTGTGATTTAGCTTTATGCTGCACTGTTGAAGAACTTAACTCTGCTCATTGTGGAGATATCCGTCTGTTTGTGCATGTTGACATTTGCAGGAAAAGCTGAAATATGGTAATGCCGTGTTTACCAAACAAGGGGGTGGTGGTGGGGGTGGAGTGGGGTGGTTACCGCACTCAGTCTCGCTATCGTTGGCATCTCAGCCATTCTGCTGGATATCTCGTGTTTGCTCCTCACACCCGCCGTCTCCCTATCTGAGGAGGTTTGGGGCCCCCAGGATGTGAACTTTTGGCTGGAGTGATCCGGTGAGGTGGAGTATAGGACTGTGGGGAAGTTTGTGTGTGTGTGTGTGTTGGGGGGTGGAGTGTTAACACTTCAGGAGCTCAGGGCTTCAGAGGAGGAGTGTGTCTGTTTTCTGTCTCATGCAGCTACAGCCTTACCGTCATCTCTTTCTCTCACTCTTTTTTTTTTTTGTCTGTCTGTCTGTATCATTTTTTCTCACTCTCTCCTCCGTTAACATGTTGTGACTTGTGTGTAGACAGGTGGGACATATACAGTACATTAATGTGCCAAATAACCACTGTGCATCTGAGCACTGCTTTTTCACTTTGAGGCTGTTACAGAGCAACAAGGCTACTGTAAGCAACATCATATGTGAAGTGTAACTCGGGCACTACCGGTATTATTTTGGGGGACTGCAATGGAGATATTAGTAAAATTAGGAAGGATAACACTGCTTAGTCTCATTGCCTTTCTTGTGGAAGTTTCTTTGTTTTCATAGATTCATTTCAATATCCTTATTTCCATAAAATTATGCTAATAGTTGGTATTTTGTTTTTATGTTAAGTTAAAACAAAATGCAAATTTTTTCAACAGTTTCTTGCCACAAAAATGAACAAGTGGTAAAGTGCAGTGAATTTATTTCTTTAAACAGCTTTTTAGAAAAGGTGAATTCTACAACTCTCCGTTTACCCCAGAAGGGATTCTCAAAGACAAACTGTTTAGTATTGAGTGATTATACAAGAAAAAATTTAATAAATTCATCTTGGGCTGATTTCGAACAGAAAGCCGTCACTGACACACTGGGGCCGGGTGAGATAGACAAAATCAAATATCACAATAGTTAGATAGCCAAAACACCTCTATATTAATATTGTGATAATACAGATGTTTTCACAAAATGTTAACACAATGAGATTTTTTGATAAATTCATCAGGAATGTGGATATAATGACTAACTCTGACCTGCTGGTTCTGATTTTGGCCAATTCCAATTTTCTTTATTTCCAAGAACTAAAACTCCTCTTAAATGGAAAGTTAAGAATCGCATCCTCAAGGGCTGCGTAGTGGCAAAGATTTGGCGATATGATGTTTCACAATACAGGAGTTACGATTCAATATATTGCTGATATGTTGAGATACTGTGAGCAAGATGACGTGCTATTTTATTTAATCTAATTTTAGGAAAACTGTCATAGTGTACAAAACACTCAACCATGTGCATAAAATCTGAGTGAAGATAGATAACAAAACTGCTATCTTGCGGTTGGGTGTTAACATAACACAAAATATACCACTGATACAGATCTGTGCATGTATCACAGTATCGCACTTACAGTGTTTTTTGAGAATCAATACAGCATCACAAAACATGATATCAGTGTGTCAGTATTTTCTTACATCCCCAGTGAAATGCTGGTTGTTAAATAACTTTTGCATTTTCTCTAAAAGTGCTTCAGGTTACTGGACATATGTTTTCTGAGCAAATAAAATTCCACAGAAAATGAACTGCAGTATATCCCATTACATCTAACACATATTACATCTCCAAAAGATGAAAGAATGGCTCTGACGTTACTGTCTGTGTCATTGTGTGCATGATGTGAACCATTGTCTGGCGCATGCATGTAAATTTGAACAGCACAGGTCAGATATGTCTGATTGAATCGGCTGTTAACTGGTCATGGCCGGTCAAGCTGAGCTGAGTCACCTTTATTAATTAACTTTAATTTATGTTAATGTTGTGCCAAACTTTTAAAGTGGCTTAAAATAAAAAAAAAAGGTACAATTAGACATCTTTTTAAACCTCAGCGTAGTTTTAACTGCAAATCTAGATTAAATTTATTAAAATGTGAGCCAGTATTAACTTTAAACCTACACTTGGGGAGGTTTAACTTTTAAAATGGCAGCTGCTTTTCTCATCACAATGAAAACACTTCAACAAAATATGAAAGTTCCTTGTTTGAAATCTGGATTCACACATTTTACATCTAGTTTTGCTAAACTCTGATTATTAATCCTGGATTAAATTGATCTTTGTTGGTGGAACCCACTCTTAGTCTGGTAAAATCAGAAAAGTACATCACTTTACTGTAATGCAGCCTTTAAATCCAGGAAAAGACAACGCTTATGCCATGTCACGATATAACGATATCCAAAGTCTGAGACAGTATCTAGTCTCGTGTCACGATATGGATATATTGCTCAGCCAGATACATTATTCTCATATTAAATATTAGGCTACCTGCACAGCCTCTCCATTGAGTTTGGAAAAAGCAAAAGCAGCCGTCATCATTACAGCCAGCAATGGCTGCAGGATTCTCTTTATTGTAAGAGGAGGCCCTCATCACCACAATGTGTTAAACAGCCAGTCCTCCTCCTTTATTTGACTCAGACAATCACCCCCCAACATTTGGAAAACAGAGACTTGGGAGAAAATTGAAGTGGAGGATTGGTGTCGCTGCTGTTTATCTGGAGTGCATTCTCCGCATAGTGAGGAGGTCCACTCCAGCAGGCCCCTCAGCTGCTGCCTGCTCCAGATGTAAGATCAGCCCTGAAATCTTCCAAATGGATGTGTAATTAATGTTAATGTGGCAAATTCAGCCTGATTATTGACACAACTTTCCAATGTGATTTTGATTGCATCACTAATGCTAAATCCCTGTGGCAGCTTAGGGGATTACTACGTCTTGGTGTTTAAATCTCTTGTAAAGTGCAATAGACTCTAATACAGTGTGTGGAAGCATGGTGTTCATTTTTGCCTACACGGGGACCAAGCGTGCTTTTTTTTTTTTTATCATTAATTGTTTGCAAATTTGGAAATTGAAACATAGGGAGAGTCTAAAAGCAGTCTGACAGAAGTTTTGATTTAGATATGTGGAATACTTCATCATCATATGGTCATATCTATGTGATAGGGCTGCCTCTGCTGCCTGTTTGGCCAATTTATTCAGACCTGATGACATCCAACTTTCCAGAAACAGTGCCTCTGCTTAGAAGAATCCTCAGATGCCCCCCCAAAAAAAACATGCTTCTCTGTTTTGAGGGCTTCAAAATGTTATCGTCTCATGCCGGTCTTCATTTGAATTTCATGAATCCATGTAAGGGAGGGAAGAACACATCATGCAAACACTCGGTTTCTTGTAATTCTTCCTTTTTGCTGTAAACGCTCTGGTTTATATTGCCTTAGTTTTAGCTGTTGAGGTTGCTTTGTTTAATCCACTTTTTATGGAAGTGTTGAGAATAAACAAGTGGATTCATGAGTTGGACCCGCAGAAAGGTCGTGTGCAGATTTATGCTGGGATGAAAATAGGGCCTCTGTAATAGTTCCCTTGACTGCATTTATTGCTTACTTTAAAAAAGTAATTTCTTTATATCAGCATCAAGCTGAAAATTGCCATGTATTAGTATTAGGCTTTGGTAAGCTTCTAATTCTGTGGCATTTACAGCCGGCTGTGTTTCCATGCATTTATAACACTTTGATTCTTAAGAGCTCCTTTAATCGCTTATGCCTAGCTTGGAACATAATAAACAACTCGCTGTAGCAAAAGTGCCACATGGGGGAGATTTCCAGCAAGAAAGTTAAACGCTTCTGTCGCTGGCAGTTTTGTTGCTGTGTTTTTCATGCACTGTAAGTACCATAATCTACTCTCTGAGCTTGGCTGCTGTAGTTAAAAACAGTGACAGGCAGAATAGATGCAAGGCAGCGTGAAAATGAAAAATTATCGTCCCTACAAAGACGTCACAACGGGGACCGAGGCGGGGACGTAAGGCGGCGGCGTGCCTCTTGCCTTTTCCTGTTGATTGAGATCACAGGATGTGTCAAAGCCTTCTAAACACCGTCACCTGGCCACCGTGCGCTCACCCTATCTGATGCTCTGCTCCCGTGGCCGCATCAGCTGCTATCAGAACACACTCTGGCAGATCGCCCGCCTCCGTATTGTCTGGCTAAACAGGTTGCACAGTTAAATGCACGCCTCATGCTGAATACATTATGTCACACATTCTTATTTTCCCTTGCATCTCCTGCAACTTTCATGTGAATTATCTGCCGCTGTGAGGTAGAAAGAACAGCCCTGATAAATGTTATCACAGATGTGTTATCTTGAATCTACTTAAAATATCTTTTTTTGGGGCGGAAAGAAAGCATTTGGCAAGTTTCAATTTCCTTTTCTATCAGCATCAAACAGACATGTCTCCTTTTGGTCTGAAACGTATCGACGGATGTATAAACTCTGGTCGGCGGGGGAGAGTGAGGAGCTTTGATAATGTCAGCCCTGCTACCAGGTGCAGACGGCTAACGTGACACAGTCTTTGTGCGAGATTGACTGAGGCGACAGGAGTAAGCAAATTCCAGCCGCAGATGAGTTGTCTTACAGCAAGATGAAAAGAAAATCACAAAAGTGAGAAAAAGGTGTCAGAGCGCTCCTTTTTTTTTTTTTTAGCTTTGGCCTCGTGTCTCTGCTTCAGAAAAGATGAAATACAACTAATAACCTGGACTGATCTGTTGTCTTCTCAGCAAAATCACTATACAGAGGCTAACCTACACTCTTAGAAAGAAAAGGGGCTAACTAGAACTATGAAGCGTTCTTCAGCTTGTCCCCATAGGAGAACCCTTTTTGGTTCATGGTAAAAATCTTTTGTAGATGTTCCACTTGAAAGCTGTTTAGAGGGTTCTTCCCAGAACCCAACATTAAGGATTATATTAAGGGTTATACTTAGAACCATCTGTGAAAGGTTTAACCCAGAACCTATTAAGAGAAGTTCTAAAGGTGTAATACTTCCACCCAGAACCCTCTCTAGGGGCTCTATGCAGAATCTTTCCATCTACTAAGGGTGCTAACAAGAACCCATCCAAGGTGTTCTACCAAGAATGTTTTTTTAATATTCCAAGGGTTTTATCTAGAACCCACCCAGGGGGGTTCTACTGAGAACCCTTTTCATAAATATTTTCAAACAGAACCCACTAATTTAAAGGAGAGCTGTTCTATGGTGTTTTGCTTCCACACAGAACCCTCTCTGGGGGTTCCATTCAGTTTTTCCACTCTTAAAGGGTGCTAACAAGAACCCACCCAGGGAGCTCTATCAAGAATCCTTCCATATTCCAATGGTTTTATCTAGAATCCACCAAGGGGGTTCTGCCGAGAACCCTTTTATATTCCAAGAACCCACTCTGGGTTCTACCGAAAACCTTTTTATATTATGGTACAAAGATGACAAAAGAGTTCTCCAATAATTTCAACAATTCTTGACAAACCCTTTCTTCAAAGAATGGTTCTTCAACTTAGGTTAAACTGTTCTGGGTAGAACCTTAGCCCTTCAGGGAGAACCATTTTGGAACCCTCATTTCTAAGAGTGTAGGCCAGCATCTGTCAGACTTTACTGCAAACAATGTAGTGAACTGTAACTGGAGGAATATCAAACATAACTTAATATGCACACGCTGTCCCTGCTCTCAAAATCAATATTCTACATTTATATATTATGACACATTAAAAGAACGCTTGTTTATGGTTTCCAGAAGGTCTCTGACTATGTAAGGAAACTCAAAAAAGTTCCAGTGATTCTTATTTGGATAGTTTTGACTTTGTTGCAATCACTTCATGTCATGGTAAATATCACTTTGGCAGTCCTTTTGCTTTCTCAGTTTATTTTAGAAAACAAATCCCTTTTAGGGATAAAGCACCTGGTGGGGCTACTTAATGGAATGGCTTCAGCCCTACGCAAATAAACAGCTTGCATTTTTTGGTGTGAGATTAGGAATGGGGCTGAGGGAGAGGGAGAGACAGGCAGACAGAGAGCTGGAGGTGGGTAAAAACCAAACAAATTAAGTCAACATGTGGAGAGGACAGAAGTGGAGGAGTTGCACGTCTGCTTCTACTTCCTTCTATAGTATGTTGTACATCTATAGAAATGAATGTGAACGTTGGCACATTGTGAGCTTTGAAGACTTTCCTTTTTCTCAGCTTCATTCTGAGGTAAAGCTCTTTTTTTCAATAGCTGACCAGTGAGTCAGCAGTAGGATATTATTCAAAAGGGCTGGAAAATATCTGAGTCTTTGTTTTCCAAACTTGCACGTACAAAAACATGCGGTTGTGCCTTTTCTTAACCTGGAAAAGATAGCATGGTAACCAGAGCCAACAAAAAGGGAGTAAACGGAGAGGAGTGACCAGTGAAACTGGTGAAAGCAGAATGAGAGCTACATTTCTTTTAAATAGCTCAACATCCTGTTAAAATGAGTGAGAAATGGGGCCTTTTAAAGCAGGCATATCAAATCATATTTCAGTTATTTCATTCAACAATGAGTTTGCCCATTGCTCTCATTCACATTATATATGGTTAACAATTAGATTCCCACTCATTCCCTTGTTGGATCATCTGAATAATGGTAAAATATTTTAAACACTGAGTCAGAATTAAAGATGCTGCTAAGTGAAACCTTTTTCTTGAGGCTACGGTCACATTGTAGCAGATCAATCTTTAAATTCTATATTTGAACAATGTAAATGTCGAATCCAATATTAAAACCTTTAAAGTGTTGTAAATCTGCATTGAATGCCCACTCAGATAAACAATACTTATTCATAAAGGCCTCATCAGTGTGTATCTGTGAAACGTAGAAGTTTGGTAATATAGTGGCTACTGGCAGGGCTAAGCTAGCTGGAAAACTTCACACTAGCCAGCTGGGCTAGCGCTAGTCAGTCCCAATAGCTCTACTTCTTTCAATTTTCTCTGTCCTGGGCCTGGCATTTTGTTCTCTTGATTGTAGATCTACATAATTTTTATTAAATAAAGACTAACTAAAGGAAGATAGAAGCTCCAAGCCGACTAGTATGCTAACTGATATTTAGCACACTAGTCAGATCGGCCAGTAAGTTTACAGTTTAGTCAAAAGACGTATTTATACCATTTATTCCAATTTTATAAATTTCTGTTAGCCGTATCTCTCTTGTTCAGCAGGTTACACTCTGACAGAGGAAAGTTGTGTAAAAGTGAATAGTGCAACACAGCTAATAAGCTAACAATAGCCATTTTGGGCTCTCCATTCTCTGTTCACTTAAATGTCCAGTGTGTAAGATTTTAGGGGACCCACTGGCAGAATGGTTTTCATTAATGTGTAATAACCTGAAAATAAGTTGTTGGCAGCCATGTTGCCCCACCATGTTTCTGCTGCAGCTCAGAATGGACCAAGGCAATACTTGGTCTAGTGAGAGCATTTTCTATTTTGTATGAGTTTCGCGGCCACTGTATGTTCTCGGAAGGGGAGGGTGAGGCGAGGTGTTGCAATCTGAAACCTCACTACTATATGCCATTAAATCCTGCACACTGGCCGTTTAAAGGTCAGGAATGTGAAGATGGTTTGGTGTTGGACAATGGTGCAAATTCACTTGTTCAAAGTTCACCAGAGTTGAATTGCTGCTTGTTTTAAGACAACACTGAATGTTTAGTTTCCTTAAAGTAATTGAAATATTGAGTAAAACTTTAGTAAAAGTAAAATTTTGATGGTATCCTATTTGTGCTGGTGTCAAAACAATGCGATGATACACAGCTTCACATTCTGCAGCCTCTGACTTTCCATGATCACTTGTACTGTGTTTCAATGTAGTCAAAAGCAATTTTTAGATGTTCTCACTGACATATTTTTCTTTTCATCAGACAACTGAACACGTAAAATAGGGATTTTACTAGTTTCCAAAGCAAAGCCATTGTATTCATATTCATCCACTGTGGAGAGTGTTTTTAAAGACAGTTTGCATCTGTGACAGATGGTATAGGTTCAGTTTCGTGTGGAGAAAAGGCCAAACCGTAGAGGCAAATATGCTTTTCACATTTAGCCGCCTTAGTGTGGACATGGCCTGGGAGGGACATGGAAAGCGAAAGGCTGTTTCTACCTAAACGTGGGTTTATTTATGTAATCAAATGAAAAAAGGTGGAGGCATTTTTTAAACTGATATTTATTTACAGTTTTCCTCTTTTTTTTCTGCTCTGGTTTTAGCCTTGGCCCCTGCGTTGTTTTCATAAACAAAGTCTCTCTGGCCGGCTAGAAAAAACACAGGGCTGCTCAGTGCACTGAAAACAGGAATGACAAACACCATTAGCTGAAAAATTTCCATCTCATTGCAACTATGTTATTGTTTACTTTACCATACACGTCCTAATATGGTTACCTCCCCGTCAAAGCGGGCCAGAGCAGAGCCGAGGGGCCCTCGCAGGGAGACGCTTTCAGCTGCCACTTAGACAATAAGAAACAAATGTCACAGCTCGGCAAAATAGCCCGGCTTTCACAGCCTTACAGTACTTGGCCTTCCACGCTGCTTGGCTCAGGCTCCCGTGTGATATTTATCTACTCTCCACTGTTAGATGCCCTCACAATGTACCCCCCTCCCACCTCTCTCCTTCTCTGTCCCCTTCCCTTCTTGTCTTCTCTCCCCTTTCCTTCTGTCTGTCTTTGTCTGTATCTCCCCATCGATCTCTGTCCCTGTCCTCGGTGTTAGCTGTGTGTAGCTTGACTGATGGGCCTCTGTTTGCTGTGTTAAGTTATTTATCAGGGGGTGGGGTGATGTGTTTGGAGTGGCTGTTGCCCTCCTCCCTGTGGCCGAGCGGAGGCCGGTTCAGCTGCAGGTCACGCCCTGGCCCGAAGCCGACGCTGCGTTTGAACTGGAACCGTCTTGGCGATGCTTACAGGCCCTTTATGATACTTGGATGAACTTAGAAAACCCTGGGATACTGCAGAGGAAATGTAGCATTCTGGAGGCTGTGGTTATTTTAGTTAAACTGTTCTGAAGTTTGCTAAAGCATCAGTTATATTTCTCATTGAAGATTGAATGAAGTAGTTATTTAACCTACACTGTAAAAAAAAAAAAAAAAAAAAAAAAAAAGCTGAGAAAACTCAATTTCAAGGCAACTGTCAACATTAGATTTCGAGTTTTGAATCAAACTTTAACTTTTAAGTTTTAAATCTTTTGTTGAGATATTTAATCTTCTTCTTTACATAAATATAAATCTTTGAGTTTTAAAACCTCCTTCCCACCCCCAAAAAAATTGTATTTCAAAAACTGTTCATTTATCGTTATTTGGGTACTTGAAAATTAAATGGTTGAAACTGAAAATGTTAAAATATCAACCTTTATTCACTTTCACTTTTGAGGGGGGCTTCTAAAACTAAAAGATTCAAGTTTATTTAAAGAGTAAAAGTAAATTATCTCAACAAAACATTATTAGTTGGTAAGGTTTTTCAAAAGTTATGTAGAATCACTTGGATTTGTCCGAGCTGTTTGTAAATGCACCAGAAAGATCAGGGCATTAAATCCTGACTGAGAAAATAAGGAAATAGAGGCAGAGTGCACAGTCTCTGGAGATACAGCCACCACCACACACTTGTAGTGGGTCATAAGTGATGATTGAACACTAAAAAAAATTGAGACAACTCAAAATTTCAAGGCAACTTGCTGAAATGGATTTTTGAGCTTTGAGCCCAACTCAAACTCTTAAGTTTTGAAAGAAACTACATAATTTAGCCAGCCTGTAATATTTAGTTGAGCTAATTCATATTTCTTCTTTAGATAAACTTGAATCTTTCAGTTTTAGAAAAAAAAAATATTTCAAATTTTTATTTGTATATTATTTGTATTCCTTATTTTGACTTGAAAATTAACAAAAATGTCTTGGGGGTCTGAAACTCAAAGATTCAAGTTTATATAGTAAATTATCTCAACAAAAAATGACTAGTTGGTAATTTTTTCAGAAGCGAAGAGTCTGAGTTGGGCTCAGAGCTCAAAAATCTATTGAAGTAATTTGCCTTGAAATTTAGTGTTTACTTAACTTTTTCATTTTTACAGTGTATACACTCCCTGAATTGTTTAAACCAGCCATCCCCAAACCTAAGAAAGCCAGGAACCAATTTGAAATCTGAAAATCTTCTGTGGCTCACCAAATCACAAATCTGAACACAAATCTCAACACATGAGATTAATCGTACCATTTAGAAGGTACAAGTTACATCTAAATTTTAATGTGACAGTTCACCAAAGACGGTGCAACACTTGTTAAACTAGGTCAGATAAATTAAGAATAACATGTCATTTAAATTCCGTGGCTTAATTTTGTTAGTTCTGATTACTTAAAAAAAATATTGAAATATTTTTGGGCAATTTCAAACTTTGTTATGTATTTTTTAATGACCTCTCACGGCCCACCTGTGGTACTTTCACGGCCCACCAGTGGGCCGCAGCCCTCACTGTGAGAATCACTGGTTTAAACTAAGCAGAAATTGATAGTTTTGCATGAGCGTCGTTAGCACCACAAAAAATCCAGGCAAAATGTCATCAAAATCTTACCACTGGATGTGGCTGAGATTGCCAATCATCTGGCAGTATTCTCCATGGATCGTCAGTATATAGGCTATTAGGCATTAGGGTCAGATCACCTCACCGCAGGTTACTCTGGCAGTAGGTGGAAATAGGGTTCTTTCAGATGCATGGGCTTTCTTTTCCCCAGTTGGTGGAAGACGATGGCAGCCTCACCTCAATCCTAAAATCCTCACGTTTATGATATTTGCCCAGTATTATCTGTGCCTGTGGATGAATGGGAGGACAGAGCATGAGGAATGTAGAAGGTCAGACGGCGTGATTTACACAGTACAGAGCCAGAGAATCCTTGGGAAAATACTTGGGCCGGGATCAAACAGACGTCATGTGATATGTTCTTAACACTGACCTTTAAATTCATGCATTTTACTGCTCCCCTTTGGCAAATGATGCACTGGATGTGAAACAATTTGTATTTTAACATCCCGAAGATAAATGCAAGTTAAAGAAAGCATTATTTCTTCATCATTTGTGCAGTTTGAAAGATGTGCATTCTTGAAGTGGATATGTGCAGAATTATGCCATCATGTGTGACAGAGCATGCTTGTGTACTGGTGATGATTTCTTTCATGAAATGATACAGACCTGGTGACTCAGTTTTGAAGTTTCTGAATCAGAGCTGTGGTGCCACTGCTTTGAATATGCACAGACATTCATAGTAAAACCAGACACTTATTCTGAATTCCTGGAAAAGATCTGAGATCTGATGGCAACAGGCCAGTGATGAATTACATATTATGTATACTGAGTCACAGTGACTTTGATATTGAAGCATACACACACAGAGGGAGCTATGGAAACCAATTTCAGTCAATGTAATAATAAAAAAAAGAGCTTGAAGTCATGAAAATTTTAGTTAATAAGTTAGTATCTGAAAATAATGACTTACTATCTGAAAATAATGACTTAGTAACTAAAAATAATGACTTAGTGTCTGTAAGTAATGACTTATTATTGGATAATAAAGACTTAGTATCTGAAAATGATGGCTTAGTAACCGAAAATAATGATTTAATATCTCAAAATAACAACTTAGGATCTCAAATTATTTGTATTATTATATTTTATTTTATTATTTTTAGATAAGTAAGCCATTATTTCAAGAAAGTTTGTCATTACAGTGACTTAGAGAATAAAGAAATCTTTTTGAATCACATAGGCAGAAATGGGCTTCCATAGGGAGCTGTGAGAAAGTTGACGTTTGTAACTAGTGACAATTACAATGATAAACTGCATTTGTGTTATACATTTAGTTTGAGCTATTATTCAAGCAAATGTACTAAGGTTGTTAAAGGTATTGATACCACTTGTTTAAAAGAATACCATATCCATTAATTATGGTATCGAAAGTACCGAAGCTAAAACGAAAGATCTAAATGCTCATTCAAGACCTCAGTTCAGTTCAGCCTGGATTGTTTTGCCTGAAATTTGGCTTGCTGCAAAACCAGACAGTGTTCAGTGACTTTTTATGTACCAGCACTGAAAAATTATCCTATTTTGTGTCTAGGACTTTTTTCTTTTTGCTGTGGTGTTGAAAGAGGTATGAAGTATTGTTTTTGGTGTTGTATCAAAGTTTAAATTTCTGGTATTGTGACAACTCTATAACATACTGTTCATTATTTCTGTAGTATTTGTTGAGGCCTTACTATTTCCGCTCCTTTACGGTTATATTTTGTTGAAAAGCTAATGGCACTGACCTTTTGTTTTTCTTTTTTTCCCATATAAGCAGAAAGACTATACCCTCTTTGACGTTAATGAACTTTGCGAATGGGGTTGTTTACTGGCTTCAAGGTCGGTTTCTGAGAAGGGCAGCAGGTTTTCTTGTAAACATATTTACAGCCCAAAGATGTGTAAACACTGTAAATGTATACAGGTGCAGCCGGGGTGATACTGGCACATTTTCCTTTTTTTTTTTCTCTGCTGTGTTTTTTTCCCTGACCTTTCCCCTGTGACACACGCACAGAAAGGCTGTTGTGTGCATATTGTGTTTATTTCTGGAAGCACTTTAAAGTAATATGTGCACCAACAAAAAAGCAAAAAAAAAAAAAATTTTACTCTTAGAAAGCGTAATGATGTGCCTACTCACAGTATAAAGCTGAGAGGGGAGAGAAGGAGAGGAGAGGCAGATAGCAAGGCAAACGCAGGGCTAGTGGGGGTATTAAATATGAATTAATGGAATGTTGCTCAGGCACATCTCTGGGTGTAGTGTAGTGTTGAAAAATAAAATTTATGTTGCCAGCTACTAGCCGTGAAGGTGCATTTGGACTTAGTATCCTTTAATTAGAAGTGAGATATTAGCATTTCATAGGGCTTTATGCTGGGTGAGGGGATCGGCCGGCCACCGCGCCTTCATTAGCCAGCTTCTCTGTGTAATGAGTGCCGTCATTAGCTGATGGAGTGGATTTGCCCTAGCTCTACCTTGAAAGGCACATCTCTTACATACTTGCAAGGAATAAGGCCTTTTAATGGATTTCTTAATGAATAAAATAAGATGCCACTTCTTTAAAATTTGACGAGTGCATTTCTGATAATGTACACCACTGCTGCTTTTTACTTTTTTTGTTAAATTAATAGCATAAAACAGAGTTATATGTGTGGCGATAATGGTGAAAAGTGGAAAACAAAGGTATTTATGGGGCATAATGGTAGTAAAAAGTATAAAAGTAAAAAAAAAAAACTCCACAAGAAGTTCTGAATTAGGGATCGACTGATGTGTGTTTTTTTTTTTTTCAGGGCTAGGGTTATATACAGGTAATATACATATGCAGTAAAACTGACAATCTTGGTGTCAAACTTCAGAATAACCCAAACAACAACACAAAACTTTGTTGAAATTTCTTGAAGCATATTTGAATTTCAAACATTCAGCCGATCAGATGGTGTTGTGGGCGGGAGATGAAGTTAGACCGCAGAATGATGACGCCAGAGAGAGGTGGCTGACTCACAGTAGCCACAGTAGCACATTTTAAAATAAAAAATCTAGTAGTAAAGCCCAACTGATGTGTCAGTTGACTGATATTATGTTGGCGTATATGTTGTCTATGTGCCTATATGAAAACCCCCTTTTTTTTAAACGGAAGATAATGCAGATTGTTTTTATTTGTTAGCTTTATAGGCAGAATTTTTTCAGTGCCCTGTTGTCATTTTGGACAATAGCGTGTGCAAAATATCCTGCCTTCATCACAAACGTATGACATGTCTGTTTATGCACATATACGGTATATGTTATATTCTGTGTATTATTTTACCTTATAATGAATATCGACTGATATAGCGATAGATTAATTTTTTTACTTGCTCGTATCGGCAGCAAAAATCCAGAATCAGCTGGGCCCTAAGTTAAAATAGAACTTCAATATTCGACCGGTCAGATCCGACAGTTGTTGCAGGTGGAACATTAGGTTAGATCACAGATCGTGAGAGGCGGCTGCATCAGAGCCAAAGAAGCGCACTAAAAAAACACAGGTTCCGATAATCCTAAAATTAATCGTCAGGCTGATAATCGGTCCACTCCTATTCTGTAGTATATCAATACTGTGTGGTCGATTAAAGCGCTACATCAAACGGGTCGACGTTCATTCATATACATGTGAAATAAGTTGTGTGATTTGTGTCAGAGGTCTGACAGAGTGCTCTCTGGTTGTTAAAACTCGCCATGTTTATCAGGAAAAAAAAAAAAGGCAGGACAGCTATTGGATAAACCCAACTGCAAATTATCCTGCATGTGTGTCTGTGCGGGAGCGTGTGCACACTCGACAACAGTCAAGACAGTCAGCGCTGAGGTGTTTTTTTGTGATATGGAAGTCTCCTTAAGCCTTCGGGCTGTGGCTCCATTCTCAGAATCAGGCGTGAAGTGATTAGTATTTTATTGATGAGCTCCTGAAGTGGCAAGTGTGGGAAATTGGATCTTTGATCTCCTGGAGTTTGGGAAATATATCCTGAGTGTGTGGAGCTCTCCAGGTAAAACACCCCCCCCCCCCCACTACCATCACTACCATACGCACACACACATACACACACATGCAGACAGACAGACAGACAGACGTTTGGGAGGGATATTCCTCCCCTTCTCCAAAACACATATTTGTTTTGGATGTTTTCACTGAGAGTCTACACGGTGATTACAGATGTTCATTAACAAAATTGGGTATTTGTTTTAAACTTTAACCAATCACTTTGATATGCTAATTACAGTGTAATTTAATTTGAGCCCTGTAATGATGATGCTGTTATTATGGACATAAATGATGCAGTTAAGCTGAGAGTAATCTCATTTGCATACTGTACATGCCAGTAAATTAAGCCCTTTCCTGCGTTGCTTCAGCTTTAATTTTCCACTCCTTTTCACACAGCATCCCTCAGCCCCTGTGCCTAATAGCAGGCCAGCTTGTTTGATGTGGAGAGCCGCTTCCTCACACTAAATCTAGTCACAATATGTAATACATAAAGGCTCTCATTATAACTCTAAGTGCTCTTTTAAGAAGTTGGTATTAATAAGCAGACCGGCTTTTCATGCTTTGTAGTGATACACAAAAACAGTTTTGTCCCTCGCCATAATCATCTTCAGAATTCCTTAATCTGCATACGAGAAATACAAACTATCATCACTGTGATAACGATGTGAATAGTTAAAGAGGCCCTAATCATATTGTATATGTCCTCTTCTATGTGTTGATCAGAGATATCTTCAAAGAAGGGATTGTATTTTCATATTCCTCCTTTGAAAAAAAAGATGAAGGGCATCTGGATGTGTTTTCTAACTAAGATTTTTCCCCTCAGCCAAAAACTAATTGAAAAATATTGCCTTATTGTATGTTTAGAGCAAATAATTTGGCTTCTTTTTCTTTGTACAACACGCTTTTTGATGTGTGTATAAAAGAGGCATATTTTCTGACAGAGGGACACGGTCGGCCTTGATAAAAAGCTCCCGTGTCTTCATTAGAGAAGCAGCACCTCATGGTGTCTGATTGTCTGATGTTTGCAGTGAGAGGGTAAACATGTTTGTCATACAGGGGTGTATTTATGCTGATCAAACATGTGAGGTAGGCCGTGGTGAATGTTAAGGACTTTGGCTCACCACGGGGCTGAGCAGCTCAGTGGACAATGGTCTAAAGTTGCCCTCACATCCCCCTGCTTGCGCGCAGAGTCTGACTTCCCCCGCGCGCTTTGAAGGTGGGTTAGGAGGGTGCTTTATGGATTTTAACACCGACAATACTATTGCCCTTCAACTGAGAATGCTCCTCCATTTTGGACCATAAAGAATATTATTTTTCTGCCAGCCAATTTTCTCTGTTAGTCTCTAATTGGCTACATAAATCTCGGCCGTTGAGGGTGAGAAATGTTGCAGTGTCACACAGTGTAATCTTCACCCTTATTTACCAATTCATTAAGATTCATTGATGCAGGATCGGTGAGAGGAAATGACAACATAAATCAGGCCTCCAACATAATGACCCTAATCAGTTGGGAATTGCAGAAAATGTCATGATGAACTATGTCCTTGTATTAGTGCCACTGTACATTGTCATTGTGCTGCTTTATGAGTGGGACGCATCCTCCTGACACGGGCTGTATTTAACAAAAAAAGAGTTGTTAAAACCTGATTCCATTAAAAGGCAGAAATTCATGGAAGGTCTTTTGGTATTTAGCCCTTCGCCTTTTTATCTTCAGTTTAACTGTTTAATGGAAGGCACAAACTCCCTTTCCTTTTTAACCCTCTCTGTCCTCTCTCTGGGAAGCTGCAGGCTTTTAAAATAATAACATGCTTCTCAGGCTCACGATGCTCCTTCTGAAGCAGCAGGAGGGGTCAACGGGTAAGACCACTCCCATAACAATGACAGTGAGTCAGGTGCTTAATAGCAAAAT
>JAJHUR010080457.1:0-34785 GCA_027495735.1 Lutjanus campechanus | reverse complement strand
TAGCTGTATAACACAGTCTGATTTTATAGTGTTGGCTGTGAGTATGAAACCTGACAGTGGATAAGATAAAGGCTATTTGGGTCTTCATAGCAGAACTGTCTGTGTATTGTGGTCACCTTGAAATAGTAGAGGTATGAATTTCACAGTGTTATTGCCCGAGCCTGACTTGTACACAGGTATTGCTATTTGTAGCCGATAGCCTGCGGAGTTAGCTAAGGAGGAGCCTGTTGGGAGCGCTAAACAGCCCGGTGCTGCCTGAGAAGTTCAAAACTGGTTTGCTGAGAATGAGGTTATTTTTTTCTTGTGTGGTCTTTGGCTTGTAAAGGTGGTTCTGAAAACTGTCTAGTTCAGGGGTCTGCAACCTGCAGCTTCAGAGCCTCATGTGGCTCTTTTGCCCCTCTCTAGTGGCTCCCTGTGGCTTTGACAAAAAAAAAGTATATGGAAATTGTAATTTTTATCGATCGTTTTTCTAGGCCTAAAGTGATTATTTTTCTCCAGCTGTAAAAATGTGCCGCACATATGCCGAATAATAAAAAATGTTTTAATATTTTGTTAGCTAAGATGTGTTTCATAGCCTTCGTCTATGGCTTGGCATCTTTTCCTCTAAATTTTGCCGGTGGCTAGTCTTGAGTCTCCCTTGACTAACTATGGATGCCAAATCCGAAACAAGAAAAAACAATAGTCGATTTTTGCTGGTTTTTTGTTTCTTATGAGTGCACATGTTGCAGTCTAGTTTAACAAAAGTGAGGTTTGTAAATGTTGCGAGTGAAGGCCGACTCTTTTAGGTCTTCGCTACAGCTTGTCATTTTAAAGCCGTGATCAGACTTTTCCTTTACTGGAGTCTGAGGCCTGTCATCCACTGTTAAGGAAGTTTGAAATGCTTCAACGTGTTTATATATAACATATAGTTCACCTTTTTTTTTAAAAAAGAAAAAAGGTCCCAAAATGTTACATATGCTGTACTTTTCAAAAACCTTTTTTCAGATGTCCTGAGATATACAGTAGTAAATTTTGACTGGTGCTGTGTAAACAAAACACATTCTAAACGTTTCTAGACACGACTTCTGAACTCTGAACCTTGTAACCATATGGTAGGTGTTGGCTACACAGGTGATTAATTCAAATTGGGCTTTTTCACGATTTGTTTTCTCGTAATGAAACAATAATGCCTGCCGAATTACCATTCTGTTATCATATGAATAGCACTTTTGCAAGTGGGCGGACCATCAAGAGCTTCTCTCTGACTCAGACTGAAAGGTTGTTCTTTTTATTCCCCTCACATACTTCTACAAAATAAATTCACTCTCTAACTCTACATTTTAAAGTGGACTGTGGAAGGTTTAGGACGATGTTTTTTACGTTTCTAGGACGAAACCTTGCAGAGTTTTCGAAGTGGTTTG
The DNA here is from genome assembly GCA_027495735.1 of Lutjanus campechanus. NCBI lineage: Eukaryota > Metazoa > Chordata > Actinopteri > Lutjaniformes > Lutjanidae > Lutjanus > Lutjanus campechanus. Next base: position 33,385 of record JAJHUR010080457.1, on the reverse strand, counting down.
GCAAAATATGTGTTTTATAGCACTGACAGGACTGCCGACCCCACATGAGCTACTACTGCACAGTGAGCTGAAAAAACTCAGGTCTCATGTCTCGTCTCTTCAACACAGGGGACGCCAGCTGACGTGCTGTATAAGGGAACCATAACCCGTCTGATCACAGAGGACAGCGCCAGCCGAGCTGAGAGGGAGCGCGACGAGGCGCTGTCTAAAGGCCACGTGGTCTACGAGGGCATCGGCGCACACATTCTCACATACGACCGTGAGTACATCAGGATAATTTATACCATGGCCAGGGCTCAGAATCAACTTCTTTCTTTCTCGGTGTCCCACAACTGTCCCAGACTTAAAGAAAACATTGTCCCAAATTGTAATTCTTTTGTTCATTCTACGTAATATAGTTTTGTTTTCATGATTCTGTTTATCATTGGTTGAGTTACTGCTTGTTTATTTCTCACTGTTTGATCAATAAGTGCATCACTGCAAATTGCAGTGTAACTGCCAACCTGCTTCTGATTGGTTTGCAGCAAGTGAAGGCGTGTGACAGCGAAGAGCTTTTTCTAATTTAAACATCCGTAAATGATATCTATTCAATGATGCATAAAGCTAATATTTTCATTTGTAATAAGTTTCTCTGCTGCCCTGGAATTGTTCAAGACATTGTATTTTTGTTTTCTGTGTGTTGCTTTATTGTACCCTGGACAACGAAACATCCTTAATCTTGAGCGCCAGACACGGCCAACGATTACTTTCGTTTTGAGTTAAATCTTGCACAAGCCCAACAACTGAGTTTCATTGAGTTAAACTTTTGAGTACTGTACCTCCGTTCTTTACCTTGAGTCATTCATGCAAATTATTAGACCTCATGGAGTTCAGTCCTTGAACAAAGGTCTGTTGTTAAACTAGTTATAATAAAATCTTTCATGTGTCCTTTTTTCATTTGCAGGCTCATCTTCTCAGACACCTAAAGATGAGGGCCGAGGCTCAGGGCAGCCTGGGGAAATTCTCGGCCTAAAGCGTCCGTATGATGTCATGGAAGGGGGCATCTCTAGAGGACTGCCGATGAGGGATTCACTGTCTGCCGCCAACTGTGAAGGTAAGCGACGACCCCACTTAACCCTCTGTCGCTACCACTAAGGACTGCTGGAAATAATCCTGTTTGACCCTCATTCAATCACATTCAGCCCTCATTATTGATTAAATCATTTGTTACATCTCGCTACTCCTCCCCCTCCCTGTCCACCTCAGGTCTGATTGGTCGAGCCATGCCTCATGATCGGGACAGTCCACACCACACGCCCTACAAGGACCCTCATCACATCCGCGGCTCCATCTCTCAAGGTAGGATGACACAACGAGCGTGTGATTTCAAGATGCTAACTTCGATTCCCCTCTGTTGGGAAACAGCCTGACACAATTGAAGCAAATATTCAAGGATGTAAGCAGCAGATCAAAGTGACACAACAGGACTGAGAAAAGGGAGAAAAAAAATCTGTTGCAGCAGATTAAATCTTTGAACTGAATGCAAATGATTTTAAAACGGGCTGTCTTCTCCGTTTGCATTCAGTGTGTTTTTCCTGAAGGAACTCACTCATTGTGCTCTCACACTGTACTCTCAGTGCTCACTCAGCAGAGCTGCAGAGAAAAAAAGGTTTTCTTCTTCCTTTCAAGAAACAGATTGTGCCAGTTTACCAGAATTCACCCGCTGGCAGAAGTACTTTCATGTTGATATTCAAATTTCTCTCTCTAGTAGCAGTAAGGTCAGATGAGCATCCTGTCGAAAAAGGAAAAAAGAGTGAGGAGAGTTTGCACACTAGATAAAGCTTCACCTTACAGGTACCTGTCACCTGACAGGTCATGTGATTACAAAATGATGTGAATGCCAAAAAAAGAAAATGGATACAGTGTCTATAATAAGGATGAATGTTTTCCCCTCTTATCGCTGGAAAACAAATTTTCAGATTTTTGTAGTGTGTAAATTTGCCTGGAGCATCTCTAACTGGCCACCCTGCACCAGTCACTATAGATTTTTCATATATCCTGTTCTATGTTTGATGTTGTTCATAGATTTTCACAGTTACCATACGTAGGAAAAAAAGAATCTTTGGCTAGGATCACATGGTGGTATATTAAGAACTGTTCACAGGAGCGTTAGTGTACAGTCTCTATTTTTCCTTTTTTGGCATGTACTTCTGTCTAGCACCTGTTATTTATTGCGTTTAGATGTGTGTGCTTTTGTAAACCTTTAGATAACATCTCGTCTCATCTTGTCCAGAGACGGCAGTGGATGAAGCTGCTCTCAGAACCTTTCTTGGTGTCTCTCCTGTCTGTTTCTTCATTTCTCACTTCCCTTTTGTGTAAATAATGAAAGTAAAAATGGAAGAAAAATAAAGCTAGGCCTGTTCTTCTCATTTCAGGTATACCTCGTCATTTAGACCCTCAGGATGGATACCTGAGGAGGGAGCCTAAGCAGATGAAGAGGGAGGGCTCCCCGCCCCGAGGGCCCGGTTCACTCTCTGACCCGATGAAGGGCAGAGAGGGCATAGTGCCCACAGTGAAGGAGGCCGGACGCTCCATCCACCTCATTCCCAGGGAGGAACTTAGACAGCCTGGCAAGGAGGGCATCATAGCACAGGTACACACCACGGACAGCTTTTAAGAAAATATTTAGATTTAGTTTAGTTTTTATTAGTTTCAGTATTAGTTTTAGTTTGTTTTATTTAGTTTTTTATTATGATGTGGGGGGTATTTGACAAGGCAAGATTACAGTACAAACACCACACCTTGTAAATGCAAAGACTGGATTTCCTGCATATTTTATGTAGTTTTATAAGTGCACAATATTGTTTCAGTATTAGTGTAGTTTTTATTTTTTATTTTAGTTAACTAAAAAGGTTTTTCTCAGCCAGTTTTAGTTTTACTCAAAGCTACTACAAGGAACTTTCATATTATGGTTATTTTTGGAGGACCCTGTGGACAAAAGCAGTGCTGTCTCCATGGTAATAACCACAAATTATACGATCAAAAATATAATTATGGAAATAAAAATCTCATCCTGCTTCCTTTTAACTGGCTAACGTACTACTTCTCACTGTAACTTTGCCTGGAAAGATGGAGACACAGGCTCTTCTATGTCTGCACACCATAAATTTTAAGAATCTGACCCAGTGGCACACATTAAGAATAACTATACAGAAACAGCCAATCATTTCTCTGATGGTCTTGTTTGCTTATGTAGGTCATATAGAGGGATCGGTATTAAACTGAGACTGTTTCATAACCTGTTGAAAACTCTTTCTGCTACGTTTAACTATGATTACTTTGGTATACACACACGCTAGCAGCACATACTGATGTTATCAACCTTTAATGTTTGGTGCTCTCTGCACTTTAACTCATTGATTCCTGTTGTGTTTGTCTTTCAGGGAACACCCATGAAGCAGGAGGCTGCTGGTTCAGGGAAACGTCACGATGTCCGCTCCATCATAGCCAGTTCGCCACGTTCCTACCACAACGCTCCCTCCCACCTGGAGATGCGTTCTGACCGGGGCCGCTACGAAGAGGCGCCAAAAGGGCGACCGAGCGCGGTGGTCAGTACGGCGAGCCCCATAGCCCGCTCTTCTCCCCTCACGCTGGGGTCAGAGCAGGGAGGCAAGGCCCATCACAGTCCAGTGGGCTACGAGGACAAAGGCTTAAGGGCCCCTTATCCCGCGCCCCCTCATCGTGGCTCCCCACTGTCCAGGGAGGCGAGCCAAAGGCAGCATGATGGTGCGTAGATCTCATACAGTCGAGACAGGTGTTTTTGATGGGGGATCTGAGGAACTGTAGTGCATGGGCATCTGAATAAACAAACTGAAATATTTGAGAACAAGATACGTCACCCTTCACCCCACAAAGAATGTACGTTAATGTCTTTTGTTTCCTTGTTTTGACTCCAGGTTCCAGTAAAAATCCACCCCAGGAGCGTAAAGCCACACCGACCCCAAGGGAGATGAGTGCTACCAAGTCACCACTCCCAGGTGTCCCAGACCAGCAGACCTACGAGCGTCTGCTGCAGGGTCTCGGAGCTGCAGACGTGTACCGTCAAATCCCATTAGCCTTCGATCCTGCAGCGCTGCCCCGTGGCATCCCCATCGAGCCAGGTACAGACACACATTATATCAGAACATGCCAGCCTGGTCAACCAAAACTGACTTTTTTTTAAAAGTGAGATGTTCTTGAAGGCCCTGAACACCCTCTCAGGTGTTATTCTGACCTGTCGTAAGTCTTTCACAATAACTACTCTTGTTTGATGATATACTGTCTCAGAAATTATAGCAATAAATGATATTATTGTAATTTTAAAACCATTTATGCCACTGATATGATGATAATATAATAGCACAAACACACCTTGTCAAAGAGCAATGAACTTTTAATTCTTAAGAATATTCAGACGTTGGAATCAGAATGTGAAAAACATTAAAATATCAGCAAAATGTGTTTCAAGATAGTGTATTTTTAAGTCACATCCATAAAGTCGATAATATAATTATCCTGACAAGCCTAATCAGACCTCAGCTTAATTGAGGTTGGGTAGAGCTTTGCTTGGAGTTATGTGAGGTCACCAAAATAATCATGTTCTACTAATAATCATAAAGGCCTGAGGAAAGTTTATCCTGCGTCAGAAAATGTCGCCTTGCCTATTACGGAGACCTTTGTGTTGGTGCAGTGAGAGGGACCCAAAAAACACAAAAAGACAAAGACTAGAGCCGCAGTGATTGGTCAAATCAGTTAGTTGATCAAAAGAAATTTTGGTAATAGGCTAATTGTTTTGGTCATTTTCCCAGCAAACATATTACAGATTACAGGAGGATGCTGCTTTTCTTTTCTGACAGTAATTGAAGAGTCTGAGCTTTGGACTGCTGCTTTTTTTAAAAAAATCTTAATGACAGATTAATCACTTAATTGTGAAAATAAATGGATTTATTGATAATGAACATAATGATTAGTTGCAGCCCGAACAAAGAGATTTCTCTGGCAAAGATTTGCACAAAGTGTATGCACTGCATTGACACATCAAAGATAGATTAGAGTGCAACTAATTATGTCTAACTAATGTCTGAATATCTTTTAAATTGGACCTCCTGGTTTGTATTTTATCTACCTGCCAGTAGCCACAGCACTGTGACCACACCAGCATAGCCCTTTGCAGTGTTTAACTGAGGGGCCTGTTGGTCTGAAAACAGCCTGACAGGTGACACAAAACTGTAGAGGGAGGACAAGAACTGTCTGTATGCACTCACACAGTCCTCTTGACATTTGGTCAATATAAATAGGAAAACATCTTTGTGGCCTGTAATCATATTGATTTATTTTTTTAGTCCAGTCTGACTGACGGACGTTCTGACAGTCGTTTCCTTCTCTTCATCCACAGCGGCGTACTACTTGCCTCGCCACCTCGCCCCCAACCCAGCGTACCCTCATCCTTACCCCTACCTCATCCGTGGCTTTCCTGACACCGCGGCCCTGGAGAACCGTCAGACGCTGCTCAACGACTACATCACCTCCCAGCAGATGCACCAGTGGCCTGCAGCTGCCGCCATGGCCGCCCAGCGCTCAGACATGCTGAGGGGCCTGGCTCCACGGGACCAGCCACTTCCTCTGCCCTACTCTCAAGCCCCACGTGGTAAGACTGACCACGCAACACTCGTCTTGTCTTGGGTTGTGTTCACATTGGTTTGTTAAGATATTTGGCAAACTGAAAAGTCTGTTTTCAGCAGCACAGACATCAACAGGGTTTCAGACTTTTTCCACAAATAGCACTGATGGTCTGAAGCCCTGCATCGAGTGTGCTGAGCCTACAGATGGAGCCTGCTGAGAGCAGCAGGGTTCATGTTGCCTGGATTTCATTCAATGATAGAATCACCTGTGGGCTGAAACATGAAGTAGTGCAGTGCTGTTCATGGCCTGCTTGACCTTGTACCTCACACTGAAAGATGGTAAACTTTCATGGATCATTGTCATTGTTCTAACCTGTTGGTATTTTTGTTAATTGGATCTGATTTTATCATAAATTGCATGTTGCCCAGCTTCTGTGGTATGTATGCAGCACACAAGAATTGTAGGAAGTCAGCTGGTACCTTCACCTTTACCTTCACCTTTACCTTCACTTCTGCATGAAGCAGCAGTAAAGGTAAAGGTATTTAGTAGCAGTGTGGGGCAGTAGAGGTGCTGTAATTAGCAGCATCACTAGTTTAACTGTATTTCTCAGTAGCACAATGGTAGCGTAGCTGTTTTCTGAATCAAATAGGTTTTCATTAGCTTAGCTCTTTAATTGATCGTGTCGCATCCGGAAAAGCTAACGTTACATTTTCCCAAGCATTTCTGAAGCCGAAGCACAGCCGTGACTTCTGCCGAAATAAAACTGCTAAGAATCAGTAAGTGACGCCACGGTCAAACACGGGCTTCAGTACAACACGTACCAATCCTTGGACTTCTGTCTATGAAATCTCTGCTGCGGCACAATACAGACACACAAGCTTGAATTTACTTTACTTTTAAAGAAGTTTGTTTGCCGTGTTGTTACTGTTTGGAGCAGGTCTTTTGTCTTTTGCTGCGGTGGTTTGAGTTGAATTATTGAGTTTTGAGTTCGTCCTGCAAATGTGCCGAAGTCTAAATTTAGCATACCCGTGCAAACACAGGTGTCCACACACAGACTCTCACACACGCACACACAAACTCAGATGAACACCTGCTTTTTGTTATTATGTAGAGAATTTTTTCATTTGTTTTTGTTGCCAAATAGGTTTTGGAGCAGTGAGAGCAGTGAGCACAGCTTATTGTTAAATAAACAACACAACTTAACTTTTTATGCCTGACTGTCACTGAGAAAGCATTTACTTAAAATCAATGTGAGGAAAAACAAGCTATATAATAACTACTAATAATATTGCTAGCAGTTTAGTGATGCCTCGTTTGATCTAGATTAACTGGTAACTTGGTTCACCGCACTTTACAACACTGATTAGTACCAGTGATGGTTGGTGGTTGTCACTGTCTGAAGTGGAGTACATCTAACTTGCTGCTGCATTTATCTTCCATGAAGTTCAACTTGTGGGAAGGTTGTTGTCACGAAGAGTCAAAGAAGGAACAATGAGCGCATGTGGTTTTCTGTATAATATAACATTGTAAATGTCAACAACCCAGAAGTGGAAGTGTTTACAGGAACATGTCTTGCATCATACATGAGCCACTTTGTCTCGCTCACTTAAACAGATCATATCAGAGCCAACAATGTTCTCTAATTTTAGTGCTTTGTAATTATTTACATCGTTTTTTGTTTTGTTTTTGTTTTACAGGTGGTAAAGCTCTTTGTCAATCTATTATTTTGTTTTTTTCTAAAGTTAGTATTAGTAATATTTATTTCAAAGATGCGAACCATGTTTCCCACCACACATTGCAACACGACTACATTAAAAACCTCAAACTGTTGTTTGCCCAATCAAAAACAGGCAGTTTGCTGAATGATGTGGACGAGTATGAGAACACAGTGTTGGTCTTTATTTACCTTTCATCCTTTACCTACATGTCTGGAACATTAGGGTTTCTTTTTTTTACCCTTGTCCTCTTTCTGTCTCTTAGGGATCATCGATCTTTCTCAGGTGCCACACTTACCTGTCCTGGTCCCTCCCTCTGCAGGGGCAGCCGGCTCCCCAATGGACCGCATCACCTACATCCCCGGGGGAAGCACCACCTTCCCTGGCAGGCCTTACACCACCTCCCCCATCTCCCCCGGTATGATTCAGTTCACTCTCAAACTCACGCAGAGATTAAATATGTTGCACTCAGATTGTTTTTATAATCGTTTTACTTTCTCTTTTTCTGTCCAGTTGGGTCATCGCACATGAACAAGATGCAGGGCACGTCCTCATCTTCAGAGCGCGAGCGTGAGAGAGACCGTGAACGTGACAGAGAGAGGGAGAGGGACCGAGAGCGCGAGAGAGACAGAGAGAGGGAGAGGGAGCGTGAACGGGACCGCGAGAGAGATCGAGAAAGAGAACGGGAGAGAGACCGGGAAAGGGACCGGGACCGAGACAGGGACCGAGAGCGAGACCGAGAGAAGGGCGGGTCTCTTGGAAATGTGGAGCACGCCCCCATCTGGAGACCAGGTTAGGAGCGGAGAGTGTTTCTCATTTTTATCTGCAAGTTAAAATTGACATAGAGCCTGTTTACACCCGGAAATAACATGCATTTTGGGTGATCAGATCACAGGTAGACAGCTCTGAGTACATCAGATAATACCTGACAAGTGACTGTAATCAGATCTCACATCTCTATATGCAAATAAACACATAGCTACATCATTTTTGTAACCAGTAACAACCAAATGTGTTGTTTTTAACCAGCAACCCAACAGTTGTAGCCATTAACATGCTGGGACAAATAGACACCAGGGTTTTTAAAGAAAGAAATAGCGTAATGAAGAACATTTGCCGAATTTACAAGAAGGCCCAAATGATTAAGAATTTGTTTCAGAAAGTGTTTCACAACGTTTCTCCAAGTAGACACACTTCAGACATGAAAAGCCCCCAGTGATGATGAAGATGATGAAGAATTTGCTGTAATCGTTTCACAAAGTTTGAAGGGATAGTTCACCCAGAAATGAAAATTCAGTCATTCTCTACTCACCCTCATGCCAATTGAAGGTGTGGTTTGTTTCTTTTTTTTTGTTTGTTTCTTATTACTCAACAACTCTCACAGTTGCAAATTTTTTTTAAAGGGAGTGGGTACATTGTGGTCACTAGAAATCAGTTGAAACAGACAGTGTGTTACCAACATCTGCCTCTAATCTTGGCAGTTTTGTTTCATCACAGTGAAACAAATCGTAATCAGACAGTTGTTTCATGTGGACTTACAGGATGTCAGTTGAATAGATGGTCCTTCAGTGTGGACCAGGACACACTGCATCAGATCTCAATGCATCTTGGGTGAATTCACACCTGTACTTGACACTTACCACTTGTGTTCCAAGATGCATTTAAATACCGGGCGTAAACAGGGCTGTACTGGCAGCATAAATGTAGTTTGAGGACAGAGTGATGCATTTGTGAACTGAAATGAGTCTGCTTGCGTCTCTCAGGTACGGAGCACAGCTTGGCGAGCAGCAGTAGCAGCAGCAGCAGTGGTGTGAGACCTTCTTCCCAACCGTACAGCCACCAGCACTCCCCAGTGTCCCCTCGCACCCAGGAAAACGTGCAGCAGAGGCCGAGTGTCCTGCACAACACCGGGGGAAAGAGTCTCTCTGTCAGCGAACACCCCAGCTCATCGGTGTTTCGGTAAACTGCATTTTACTTGTGGTTTTCAGGGTGCCCATGGAGTCTCAAAAGTTTTACAAAAGCATTATATTTAAGACTCGCCTTTAATACTCACCTTGCTGCTAACAGGTAACTTTAGTAACCTCAGGATTGGCAAGTGTTTTAACCTCAAGTTGCAGCAGAATCCAAAATACAAGTGTGTTATGCCTATTTCAGGAAATGACTGTGAGGCTCAATGCTATTTGTGTTTTTTAAGTTCTAGGATTGGGTATTGAGAATGGATTTCAAACATCCAAAGTTATGACCCCAAAGGTATCATTAAGAAATTTTTATTTGATTTTAACTTAATCACTCTCGCTAGTTCCAATTTAAACCGTGTACTGGAAACACCTAACGAATATCGACCTATGTGTCTGCACCTATAGATGTTCAAGCTGAACGTATGCAGGTTTTGCCATCTCCTAATGACTTTGTCTAATTAAACTGTGAGTCTTACATTATTCTCAGTTAACCTACTCAGCTGTTTGCTAAGTTGCTTGACTAGCATGTGAACAGCAGAGATTGTGTGAGTCTTGGAACAATCACCTCAATTTAGCAAATGGCGCAAAACGCTTTACAAAGACAGGATACTCTCTTTCATTACAGTGAAGAAGTCTCAGTGAACCCCAGAATATCCAAGAAACTAGAAAAGAGACCACCGTCGTTCCAGTTATCTAGGCGATGATAGCGTAGCGTTTTCAGAATGCAGGAGGACATTCAAAGAATCAGCATGAGTATTGTTAGGAACCGAAATCAATAATCGGAATCAGAATAGTTAAAATCCAAATGACACGTAAAATTATTAAACATTCTCTTACCCAGAATTAGCCACAGGACTCCTGAAAACAGTTTGGGACCACTACTCACATAGTTCAAATTAGTGCAAAATTCAAAATAGTGTTTCTCAACTCTGAACTCACAGCTGCTTTCACACGTGAGAAGCAACAAGATGGCATGTATCACTGAAGACTGTAAGCTTGTGTGTCTAGAGACACTCCCTCACAGAGATCCTTGCTGCACAGCGATAGTTGATTGCTGCTCTTTCTGATCTTAATCTACAGCATGTTATGCCTGTTATGTTTCTTTAATCTGATTAGTTTCGGTCTAAAACGTGCTATGTGAGGTTATGAAGAGGGGATGAGGGCTCTTAATGTATCTTTCTCCTTTAATGTTATTACAGCACACTCCTCATAAAACTATTGTGTATTAAATATGAATCTTGAATATTACAATGAAATGTTTTATTAAATTCAAGTACTTAATAATTCTTTTCGAGGGCCTAATATCCATGCTGATTTCCATTATATCCTTCATAATTCTGCCAGTATGGCTGTAATGTTCGCATTAAATTTCTTTCTAAATCTTCACACTAAATGTCTTAAAAAGCCTCGATTCCACTTAGAGAACCCTGTGGGTACCCGGGTTTTTACAAGGAAAACACTGGGACATTATTCAGTGCTAACTTCTCATAAATGTGCAGCATTGAGAACATTGTGACTGTAACTTGTTTACTGAGTGTGTTTTTGTTTGGCCTGTCAGGTCCATGTCCTCAGGGTCAAACCGCTACCAAGGTTACCCCGGCCACCTCCAGAGGACAGGTGTGCCCCCTGAGGCCTACCCACCTGCCATGGACTCGAGCATGGCCAAAGAGCAGAGTCGCGACGGAGGCAAAAACAGGGGCGGTCTACCCAAGCACGTGCAGGACCAACACGGGCTCTCCAGTAAATCTGACCCCAAGCTGTCCAGCCCCAGCCCAGGAGGAATATACCCGGGTTCCTACCCCTCGGCTTCAGGCCGGCCGCAACACCTGCTGCCTCTCCAGTCGGATAACCCTCCTGGCCGTGGAGAAAGCGGTACACCTAGTAGGGAAAAGACTCAAAACAAACCGATGTCCATTCAGGAACAAGAGCTCCGAGCACTCGGTAAGACCACCATGACTGCGGCCAACTTCATAAACGCGATTATTATGCGTCAAATTTCTTGTGAAACGGGGATGCCAGAGACGGGCTCGCTTGTTGCCAGCAGCGCCACTGATGGTAAGACGCTCTGGATCCCAGGGTCCCCCTCATCACCCAGACCCTCCCCCGTCAGTCTGTGGCCTATTGCACGCTGTGGTGGTTGGCATTATCAAATCAGCCCAATTCATTTACATTTTTATTTTTCCTTCAATGCTATTACTTTTTTGCCTTTTTTTTTCCAGTTTTATCGTTAGTTTTTCTTTACTTAAAGACCACCAAGGGTGCCCTCTGGAAAACCAAACCTCTCGCCCGTCCTCATTGGACCCGACTGGCTGAGATTACATGAGAAGAGGCAGTCTAAAACCTTGATAAAATATTAACGGCGAACCATTTTCCATGAAGAAGATCCTAGGTGTCCTTTAAGGTGTCATGTTGAGGTAGCTGAAGCTGGTGGGACATGTAGGCAGAACATCCTTTGCTGCTTATTTTCATTTTCTGTTCATCGAGGATGTGACTTGAATTTAACATGTGGCACCCCTCCTCCCTCCCATTCGGCTGCTTACTTTAAACAGAATATTTCACCACATGCAAGAGGGCATGACGAGAATATTTTTGGCACTTGAAAAGGCGTTACACCGCAGGAGGCTTGTATATCCCATGTTAAATGAGACTGCCTGTAATTCAGACACTTGGCTTTATACATGCAGTGGATCTACGTCACTCCTGCATGTCTTTTGAGGCACTCTTCTGTAGATACTCAATGACCAAAGAAACTCATTGTGCTGGAGCACATGTAACCCGGTTGACTAAAGGGGAATAGAGAATTGGTGTGACAGTCCCTTTTATAAAGGGATAGTTTGGATTTTTTTTTAGGTGTGGTTGAATGAGGTACTTATCTACAGTCAGCGTGTTACCTACAGTAGATGGCGGTCGTCACACTTCCAGTTTGAAGAAGCAGCAGGAGTACTGGTCTAGGAAACTAAGCAATGTACTGCAGACAGGGTCAGCAGCAAAATGTATTTTAGACACCTAAAACAATCAGTTTCAATTTAATTGTACGCTATATTTAGAATATTTTCATTACTTAACCTCGCTGTCAGACAGCCTTTTCTGATGGGAAACCGCTGAAACAGTAATTTTACCTCACAGAGCATGGAAGTTGTTGGTCTACCACTGCCTTGATCAGTTAGTTTGTCTTATTTTCTGAATCCAAACTAAACTTTTAAAACACCAAAGTCGCAGTAACATAAACAAACCGACCGATCGAGGCAGCAGTAGACCAGAAACTCCCATGTTCTGCAAGGTAGTAGTCTGGCTGGTTTTGGAGAGAGCGATATATAGTTTCCCCAATGCTGTCTGACTGCAAGGTAAAGCAATGAAAATATTCTAAATATAGCATACGCCTAAATTAATATGTTTTTGTTGTTTTGTTTTGTTTTTAAACTAGTTCCCAATGAGGGGATCCTGGCTCCCACTTGGCCTTGCTAAAGCTTGTATATTTGTTTATACAGTAGTCCTGTATCTCAGCATTTCATTCATTTCTGTTATGAAAACTACATGAAATTATAATTTCAAGTTTCAGTTATTTAAGATATAAACTTAAAAAAATCTCACGGGATAAGGACAAGGTGAAGACCTGAACACAAGCTATATTCACAGAGCCGTCAGTCTCTGCTGAACAGCTGCATCCCAAATTTGAAAAGTTAGAGCTAATAGAACAATGGCCAAGTGTCAGGGAGAAATTAGTCAAAACAGAAGCCTGATAAGTATGATTGTTAAAAATGTAAACAAGTACACAATACAGGCGGAGAATTGTGTAAAAAGTTCTCCAAAATATCATAAAAACTGAATAATCTGCTCAAAATTCATCTAGATCGCTTGATTTACTGTTCAGGTTAACTGTACATATAACAACTGTTGTTATACATTGGATATAATATGAAATATCCATGAAATACATCATTTAGTCTGTGGTCGTCAGTTTACTCAGTGATATAGAAGGGGTTCTTTAAGGAAAAAGGTTGGGAAACACTGGGCTAAAATACAGCAGTACAGTGCTTAGCTTCCTCCACCAGTACTCCTGCTGCTTCTCCATACAGTGGGAGTGTAGGCTGCCATCTACTGTAGGTAATACACTGACTATGGAGAAGTACCTTGTACAACCCCACTTCAAATAATGCATCACTAAAAGCCTTACCAACCACCAAACTGACTCCCTGGGGTCCCAGAGAGCACCGGTGTTGCACAGGAGGAGGGTGGGAACAAGGGAGGGACGTGTAAAAGACGTCAGCCATCCAGGGGGAGGGGGGTACTGCAGCTTCTGCCCCCCCAAAATCTCTGCATGTTCCTATTTATGCCTCACTGTAATTTATGCTGATTTTTTTTTTCTTTTTCTTTTATTTTTTTCCACACATGCCAAACGCTCAACACATCTCTCTCAATCAAGCCTCTGGGAGTTTGTCCGTCATTTGGAATGTGATTTTGTTTTGTTGTTTTCTGCTTGTAGAGCGATGTGTCTGTATAAACTACAAGCCTGTAGGGCGAGTGACAACTGCATGCTGAGTTCAAATGAGTGTTGTGGGTTTAAAGACTCCTGTGTGTACAGAAGTCAACAGGAAGCATGATTCTCAACAGACAGGACTGTAGGCAGACTTTATTAATAAGACATTATCACCTTGCTGTTGGCATGCATTCACCAGCTATAGGGCCGCAGAGAGAAGCTATCGTAGCTGCTGCTGTTGAAATGAGCCCAGAGTCTCTGCTGTGGTTTCTAGCTAACAACAAAAACTACAGCATCCTGTCCCCCTGGGGGACTCGTTCTCTCGGGGAGGCCGTACAGTCAATCCTGCCCCCCTGTGTTCAGGTTACATCATCTTCTGCTGAGATAAATAATGTAGTGCAAGAGTTGTGTAAGAAAACACACCATGAGACCTGACGCACAAGGGAAAAATGTCTTGAAATAGACTCACAAACTTCCACAGTTAAGCAAGAACTTAATATGAAGAGGTGACAACCAGAGGGGCGTAAGTAACATTTCACCAACTCTACAGGAGAGCCAAAACAAAAAATGACCATACTTTGTCCTTTCATTGTTTATTAAATTCAGTCTTTAATTCTTTAATTCTAATCTTTAACGATTGTTGTTTAATCTGTCTGTTATTTTCTCAACTAATCAATTAGTTGTTTGGTTTATAAATTGCCCAAAAATGTTGATCAGTGATTCAAAAAGCCCAAGATGACATCCTCAAATGTCCTGTTTTGTCCACAACCCAAAGATATTCAGTTAACCGTCAGAGAGGAGTAAAAACAACAGATAATATTCACATTTAAGAAGCTGAAATCAGAGAATTTTGACTTTGTTTTTCCTAAAAACTGGCTCAGACCGATCAATCGATTATCAAAATAGTTGGCAGTTGATTTAATAATCAATTCATAAGCAATTAATCATTGCAGCACTAATGAAAATATACTTAATGAATAACATTTTGACATTTATTTTAAAAAATATTTTTCAAAAGGGTATATCTAATGAAAAAGTAAAAAAAAAAACTTTACATAACATAAAACATAAAAATATAAATTCATCATAATAGTTCTCATCAGTTCTCTTACTTATTCTGTAGATTCATAATTAAAATGTAGAGTTAATGCCGTCAAGATGACTCTGCTCTCAAAGTACTGATACCCAGAATTCATGTGGGCTTATTAAGAATTTTCATTTGATATATGTAACTCATGTTAGCCCAAAAAGTCAGTTACGCCCCTCTGGTTCTCACCCTCCGATACATTTGTGTCTAACCAGGAACTGGTCTCCTCCACTTAAACACACAGCCCTTAGTTAGTAGATTTGTATTTTGCTTTATTATTTTATCTGTTCAGTACAAACAGACAGTCGTCAGTTCATCAGTTCATGAAAATCTGTGGCTTCTCCATTCATGAGTCACTGATGCAAAACCCAAAAAGTCAATTTTAGCATCATTTCTGGTTAATGTTCAGTAGGTCTGTATGCAAAGAGTACATAAAAATAAAAAAGAGATCTGAGGTAGCTTGTCAGATGCACACTGTCAGAGAGTACGTTTGTAGGAAAGCTCGCTCTGTGAGCTTTCATGTGCAGCTGCTCATCCACCACAAGTCCTGATGGATGGACAGACATTTCTGAATTGTGCATGTTTACATTAGCATCTTTTAGTCACCACGAACTAAAACACTAACTTGTACCTGTGTGTGGATGTAATTTTCTGCCTGTGTGTGTGCGCGCGTGGGTGTACGTGTGTGTGTGTGTGTGGATTTGACTCTCAGCTCAACAGAAGATGGAGCCTCACGGTCTGTACCGTCCTCCATCTGAGGAGAGACTGTCTCCAGGCCAGCAGCCTCCGTCCCCCTGTGTTAAAGGCAGTCAGAGAGTGGTCACCCTGGCACAGCACATCAGTGTAAGTTCATCAAACACTGCAGCACAAATGGCAAAAACAGAAGAAGAAATAAAAAATAATCTTTTTTTTATTATTATTATTCATTTTGGGACAGCAGTGTATACTACAAAATGAACACTTCAGGACACAGTTTTATTTTCTCTGCCGTCCACAAATTAAAGTGGTAAAGTGTGTACACAAGGGCATTGGAAAGTATGTCAAGGAAACAAACCACCTAAACTCCTGCAACATTTGTTTTCTTGTTTGTTTGTTTGTTTTTGTCAAAATGCCTCCATAATGTGCAGAGATCGCACCCTTAACTAAATCCATTTTTTATAGGCACCAAAAGATATTCTCATTATTGGATCGTCATTCGGTTTTATTTCTAACCTTAAAAATGATTGCATACCCGGGGATATCCGTAAAAGTCAGATGTTTTTTAGATGATATTCTTTCCTTTTTTCAGGTTTATTATTATTATTTTTCCTTTCGAGACCCAAGCTTTAAATCTGGGATCCATTTCATCAGGCTTGAACCTGACACCATAAGCATACCATTGAAGTTTCTTATGTTCCAGATTTTTCAATTGCGCTTTTATCCATGGATTTTGTACATTAACTCTAGATCTTTCCAAATTTTTTAGGGCCAATAATAAGCTCTCCATTATCTGGGCTGCATGATTTTAAGCCTTAAAGCAGGGTAGTGCCATTCCTCCATCCTTCCTTAGAAGTTGAAGAAATTGTTTTGAGGAAATTCCTGCAGGCAGTGCTAATAATAATAATAATCATCTTAATATTATGTACCATGTTTCTCGACAGAATATATATATACTTTTGTATACCTGTATACCTGATTGTGTCTTTACGTAAACAGGAGGTGATAACTAAAGACTACACCAGGCAGAGCCAACAACAGCAGCAGCAACAGCAGCAGAGCTACCACGGCTCTCCTGTCCTGGACTTGACCCGTCCACCCAGTGCCTCCCAGCCCCCACCCACCTCACAGGAGTCTGCCCAAGGGCCCCGATATTCTGAGGTCCTCGGTGGAGAACGCAACAGAGACCGGTAGGAGTCGCTGTCAAACAAAGTCACTCTGGAACAACAGAAATATCTATTAAACGTACATGTCTCCACCCTGTGTTACTGATGTTTATAAAGATTCGGTGAGGATTCATTTTCATGTAATTCATGCTGTTACTGTCTCTGTTTTCTCTGCAGGTCTCCTCCTCAGCCCAAGACGTCACCTGTCAGTGTGTCAAATGACGGCATTGAACCGGTGTCTCCTGCTGGAGCCAACTCTGAACCTGAAGCCCAGGGAGGGGCCTCCTACCCCAACGAGCAGGGAGAGCAGGGGTAACTAACGGCTCACGCTGCTACAGATCTCCACAGAAATAATGTTGTATTGTTTGTGTCAGTCACATGAGAGTCAAGTTTGCCACATGTGTAATATTTAGATTAGCAAGGCAGCAACAAATTTTCCCACAATTCAGTGTTTAATGATGCAAGGCATGCAAACATCTATATTAACAAAAAGCAGATTGTTAGAAACCAGTGGCAAACCGTGAATAAAGCAGCAAAAGAGCAAAAGATTTTGCTGGAATAGGCAGCAGGCAGCTTGTGACAACAGCAGGCGTCTGTGTGCAGAGTAATAGCAGCAGTGCTAACAGAATAAGGAATGTTTTCTGTACTTGAACGTGAATTAGATGACAGCCATTTACTCTGTTAGTACTGGTTGGATAAATTATAATTAAGATTGTGGCTAGTCTTCAGTCTCCCTTGAGGAGCTATGGATGCAAAATCCAAAAAAAAAAGAAAAGAAAAGAAAATTGTCAAAGGAAAATAGAGAATTTAATAGTTGCAGCTCCAGGGGATCATTTTTAGTCCCACCTACTGTAAATCTAAAAAGAAAAAAACAGGCTGTGGCCTTCTCTCCTAACCAGCTCTAACTTTACTCCACCTAGAGACAGCAACAAAACAATCTGATTGGATAACTCTGTTTTACTGTTTTTATGACCGTAACCCTTTCATTTCTGAAGCAAACTCAGGAAAACCCGGTTAAAGTTAAAATTAGAAGAAAAGAGCCCAATTCAATGAAATAAATCAATAAATATATTTAAATATAACATTTGATAGCCCTAGGAGTTCCCCTCCGTTAGATACAGACATACATGATGTGTGTATTTTAAACTGTTTCCCCTCTCCCTCCTGCAGGATGGGCTCCCGTTCTCCTCCCAACGCCTCGCAGCCTCCAGCTTTCTTCAGCAAGCTGACTGAGAACACGTCAGCTATTGTGAAGTCGAAGAAGCAGGAGATGATTAAGAAAATGACGGTGGTGGGCAATGAGGGCGATTTCAGTAAGTCTGACCGAGTGCATGAGTCACAACTGTTTTCAGATGAAAATATGTGTGGGTGTGAGTAGACTTTTAAGAAAGAAACCCTGTTCTCACTTTTAGACCCTGGTCAGCCTGGAACCGAGATCTTCAACATGCCAGCGTCGACGACTGCAGGTAAAACTCTTGAATTTTTACATTGTTTTAAAGTGAGAAAACAGTATTTTATGTTACATTCTTTGTTTGTTGGAGTAGATGCTTTAATAGGGATGGGATTGATAAGATTTTAATGATCCCAAGGTCACAGTACTTTACAGTACATGTATCAAATACACAGAATATGTTCTTTATTAGACAGTATTAGACCCTGTCCTAGGCCGTTATTAGACTTTCTTAGAATTTAATCAGGGGCCCATTAACACAGAAAGTGCTTGAAAAGGCTTTAACTCGTAATTGCATTGCTTTTAAAATTTATCATTGTGTGAGCGAATAGTTTGCTTTTTAGATAAAGACGTAAAATTAGCCACAGAGAGCCTGATTTCTTTTGCCTTTCGCACAAAATGAAGACGCTCGAGCCTTGTTACCACTCAACACTCACAACATGCCTGGAGGTCGCTGTTTCAAAGGGTGATGGCTTAAAAATGAAAAATTATGAAAAAGAAAAGGGTTTGGGTTGTCCACAACCCAAAGATATTCAGTTTAGCTTCAGAATGGAGTAAAGAAACCATAAAATATTCACATTTAAGAAGCTGAATCTGAGAATTTTCACTTTTTTCAAGATGAGATAAATTTTATTGATTCCACATTCATGTTACGGCAGCTCATAAAAGTACACGTAGAAAAGACTGTGAGTGATAAATAGAATACTGATACAATAAAGATAAAATAAAAATATAGAATAATTTCGGTTTCCTTTCACAGGACCTGTGAGTGTCCGCTGCCATCCAACTCCAGAGACACCTGGGAACTCGATAGGCCTGGAGGCCATCATCAGGAAGGCCTTGATGGGCAAATACGACGACCAGTCTGAAGAACGTCCTCCATCCAACGCTGCTAATCCGATGGTTTCGTCTGGTGTGCCAGTCGCCGATGGACGTGCTGAGGATTTTTTCTCACAAGGTGCGGTTAGATCTTTTATTCCCCTCTTAAACAGCCACAAAATTTTTAATTCAGTCTCCCATGAAGCCTTTTGTTACAGTATTATCAAACAATAATTTATTATAATTGTTTTAATGGTTTAAGACAGGTACTGAAGGATTGAATTATTATTATATTTACAGTATACTAACTCACACAATTCCACAAGGTCGTGGTACTTTTTGTTAATTAATTACTAAAAGCTTTCACTTTGCTTCACTTGGTGTTCATGCCGTCATATTTTCTAGATATATTCCAGTATGTTCTAAATGTTAAAAAATCCTGTTTTCCCCGTATTACAGTTCTCAGGAAATGGTTTGCATGGGTATTCCCAGGAATCCCGTTTCCTGGGATTAAACTCTAGTATGGGGCAACAGGCAGATTAGAATCAGCAGCTATAAACAGCGCTCAGGATGTTGTTACCCTGTAGGCTGAAGATCCGCCTCCTCTGTTTGCAGGTGGGGGAAAGTCCTCAAAGGGCAGCGGGCGCTCCAACGGGCGGAAGGCCAAATCTCCAGGGCCAGGCCTGTCAGGGGGGGAGAGACCGTCCTCTGTGTCCTCAGTCCACTCTGAGGGAGACTGCAACAGACGAACTCCTCTCACCAACCGAGTGTGGGAGGACCGGCCTTCATCCACAGGTATTAAAAAAAAAAAAAATCCCTCAGAAAAAGCATAGTTTTAACGGTCATGTTTTCGAGGTTAGGAATATGCTTGATTTTGAACGTATTCTGGTGTTTAATCAACACAGTCACTCATCTAAACCAAAAATCTCTAAATGATCCCAGTGTTATATTTGTCATTCATAGCTAGATGCTCTGTTCATCCATAGTGAGCATTAAGAGTCCAGTCGCAATCAAGATCAAAACATATAATCAAAATTAATATGAATATCTTGTAAAATAAACAATAAAATGACAACATGCATTGATTGCTGTAGAGTAATGATGCAAGAATGAGCTCATCATCGGCCCACGACCTGGCTGAATATATTGTTTTCTCCAGTTTTCTCCAGTTTAACTCTTAAAAAGCTGAATGAACCCTGGATTTAAAACATCTGAAACTCAAACCATCCTGTCTCTGGTCACAGGTTCAACTCCAACTCCGTTCCCGTGTAACCCGTTGATAATGCGTTTCCCCAGCGGGACGGTGTCCGTTCCCTCCCCCTCCTCTGGCCAGCCGGGCGCGGGGGGGTTGGCACCTGGACAGGGCCGGTCCTGGGAGGAGGAGCCCAAACCTCTGCTCGTGTCTCAGTACGAGACCCTGTCTGACAGCGAGTGACCCCAAACTCTTGTCGTTACCACACAGGACCCGCTAACAGTCAACTCAACTCTGTGCTGCTGCAGCCACACACACACACACACACACACACACACACACACCCTGCAAACCTCCCTGCACCATTCCACTCTGCATCTCCTCCATCAGTCCGGATCCTTTCACCCACCTGAGATGCCGCACAGGACGAGCTGGAACGCTGCTGCTCTGTGTGTGCGCGTGTGTGTGCGTGTGTTTGCACTTACGTGTTATGCATTCACTCCAGGACTACTCTAAAGGACAAATCACTTCTTTTTTGTTCCTTTTTTTTTTTCTTTTTTTTTAAACTTTACTACTTTTCCTCACTGGCCTTATCGATACAGACACATTGACCTGCACTTGTCAGGTACTCCGCTCTGATGTGCTCACATTTACGTGGTAGAAAAGGACTCTGAGGTGGAGTTGTTGGTCCGGTCGGGAGCCTGATGACGGCCGCTCTAGTGACAGATTCTGACCTGAGAGCAGCGAGAAGCCCGTCACGTTTCTTCACGGTGAACATGTGCAAGGGGACGGGAGGAGAATCAACATCTTGTTTTTCTTTTCTTTCGCTCCTTTAACTTCAGTCCAGTCAGTCCTGTGTTTGGAACGTGAGCTGAGACCTTTAGTACATTTTGATGGTGAACTTTTGATGGTGTCATTTGTTGTCTATTATCTGCAATGATGTATCTTTTTTGGGGTGGGGTGGGGGGGGGGGGGGGGGTCAGGGGCCAGGGCGGCAGAGATTGTTATGCGGGAGGGGTCATATCATTGGTTTACAGGGTAAACACGCTGTTCATTGCTGATGTCATATATTTCGGGAGGGTCCTGAGCTTGACTTCAGGCGTCCACGTTGGGGGAGAGATGATTTGCCAGACGGATGGCACTGAAACAAGTGACACTTTCTCACTGTTTTTATATTAACCATGTCTGTGTTTGTTGAAACTGTTTTTGGATATTAAGCACTTAGTTGTCACTCTGTTCACAACGGCATTTTTAAGGATCTGTGTTTCCTCGGGCAGGTGAAAAATGGACTCAAGAACAGCATAGAAACCCCACTGTGGAGGAATCCTTTAAAGGGGCAGTTCTGATTATTTGAAGTGGGCTTGT
This sequence comes from Lutjanus campechanus, assembly GCA_027495735.1. Taxonomy (NCBI): domain Eukaryota; kingdom Metazoa; phylum Chordata; class Actinopteri; order Lutjaniformes; family Lutjanidae; genus Lutjanus; species Lutjanus campechanus. The sequence goes on along the minus strand of JAJHUR010080457.1, from coordinate 11,820 downwards.
ATGAGATAGTTATTGATAGTTAGAGTATCACCTAAGCAGCAGGATTATCAGCATGGATGGTAAGCAATGTGCTGCTGTGGATAGATTCAGCATCAAAACATATTTTAGTCACTTTAAAAAAAGGTTAAATTAATATTAATTTAAGTGTAGGCTATATTTAGAATATTTTCACTGCTTTAACATGCTTTTCGGATGACAAATCCCAGTTATGAAAGCCAAATATTGCTCTCTCCAAACCAACAAAACTCCATATGCAAAATCACTCATTTTACCTCGCTGAACACCGGAGTTGTTGGGTTACCGCTCCTGCGATTCGATAGTTAGTTAGAGTTATGGTGTGACTTCAGTGACTCTGAACCTGAACCTTTTCAAACATTGAAGTCACACAGATTTTGCCTGTGGAGTTTGGTTAGTTCGGAGAGAGTGATGATGATGATGGCAAGGTAAATCAGTGAAAATATTCTAAGTACAGCCTATTCAGTTACTTTTTTCAGAAGGGCCAGCCTGTAAAGTTCGGACTCTAAATGTCTTTAAAACGTTGCACCTTTTTAAATCATTTTTCTTCACTTTTCGCAGTTGGAAAATAAACCCGATGCACAGAAGTACTTGAAAAAATCCTACATTAGAAGTAGTTTGCTGTTTTAATAAAAAAATAATGTTGCATTTACAATAATTTTTCATTCAGGATGAGTCTCCTAAATAAAACTTTTGAATAAAATAAATATCCCTGTGCTTAGGAACGCACATAACCAACAAACGCTCTAATTAGCCGACCAATAAAATGATGAGCTTATATATAATGTTAACACTCCTGAACTTAGAATAGTTAGCAGGTTACTTAAATATACAGTGATGTGCTTTTTTCATATTTCTAAATAACCGCAGGGCTGGACTGAGGTTGTTAAAAGGCCGCCAATTGAGTAGGCCTGGTGCACACTTAAAGTCGTATTCTATTGGAGGCTCTTTTGTTCTTGTTTTTTGAGTCAAATCTTTTTTTTTAAGTGGTTAAAACAGATTTTGTTGCTGACCCTGTCCATGGCTTAGCGTCTGTGCTGGTGCTCATCTCTGCTTCTCCAAACCTGGGGGCGTCCTGACCGCCATCTACTGTACATTATGCACTGACTATCAAAAAGTAGTTGATACACCTCCACATTAAATAATCCAAACCATCCCTTTGACACCTATCTGTTTAATTTTGGTCTCGCCGCTGATCTTCTTCATCGCTCCCACGCTCAAGGCGACAATCACGTGTTAGTGAACGACGACTCCGCCACTTCAAGCAGGTGCAGACCAACCTTAAAGCTGCTTAAAGACAAACTCCTCGGCATCTCTCGGGAGTTTGAGGTGACACAAAAAGCCATCTTTCTCTCTATGACCCTTGGTCCATGGCGGCGGCGGCGACCTCCGCCGGCCCGCTGCAATCCCGTCTAAGGAGCTGTTGTGACGGTCTGACCTCTGACCTTTCACTGCCTCGAGGAGGAGGAGCTGCGTCCCGACTCCTCAGCCAGGCAGATTTTGTACAGTTATGAGATATTCCTAGTGTTAAGTGCCATTTATTTTACATATACAGTACTGAAGTTACCAAGTGACGCACAATTTTTCTTTCAGCCCCCCAAGACAGGGTTTATACTGTCCACGCAGGGAAATCTGACAACAAAAACAAATGAAACGTCCTCTTTTTAAAAAAAATTTGTGTGCATCTTTTTTTTTTTTCCTTCCAAGTCCATCACAGCCTTAGCTTTTAACTGTTTGACTTCATGTTCAAAACAAGACATCAAACGTTTTTTCTCCACTACAAGACCTACAACATACTTCCAAGTGTACTTCATCGCACCCCCCTTCCACACACCCCACCCCCGTGTTTGTTCTGGTTAGAGGAGGTCGAGGGGAAGGCATTCGAAAGCACTCTGCTAGTTTTATGTAACATTAGTCGACATGTTCTCACATTTTACCGCAGTATTTCAAAGGTCACCCTCTCTATAAATGACGTGAAATGTTTTCTGGCTTGTGACTTTGTGCAGCCGGGGACGAGTTCTGTCCTCTGGCCGACTCCGAAGCGACGGCACAGAAAGACGTACCTCTCTATCTCGAGTTCATTTTGTCACAGTGGATTCTAAAACACGACTGTTATCGGACTACCTCCTCTCCCTCCTTCAATCATCCAGCATGCCACACCTGCAGAAATCCATGTTTTAGTCTGATTTTTGTTTTTGTTTTTCTATCAAGACTGATGGAGGGTTACAGACCTGTTCTCTCTGCGTGTATATCATTTATCCAGTGATGAAATTTAAGAATGTGACGGTAAACAGACTAAGCCATATCCAGCTGTTCCCTAAACCGATGACGGACTATGTTGTTTTTAAAAGCATACTGAAATGAATCTTAACATTGCATCCATTCTGTTTTTGTTCTTACAGTTTTGATTTCAGTCCAAAAGTCGTTCAAAATACAAAAGTTGATTGCCGATGTCTTCACTGTCCAAGCGTGGGTGGGGTGGGGGGTGGGGATGGACATAAACAGTACATTGTTCAACCATTTTTGTGCATAATAATTTTTTTTTATTATAACCCACTGTATAATAGCAAGGATTGTATATAAAACTGAAGAGATGTAAATATTTATGTGGCTTGCTTCAAGGTTGGTATTCAGAAAAAAAGAAAAAAAAAGAAGAAATATTCACATGGTTAAATTCTACATGCCCACCAGCAAGCTTTGTGGATAGCAGTGTAAAAATGAAAAACAAAAAAGACACTGCCTTAATGTTTAAATAAAAAGCTTATTGCCATTCATGGTCTCAGAGTCATTTTATTTATCAGTGTTTGTGTTTGTATTTGATATTTAATTTGATTTTAGGGCTACAACTTACCGTTATTCCCAATGTCAATTAATCTGTTGATTATTTTCTCAGTCAATCGATTAGTTGTTTATTCTATAAGATGTCAGAAAATGTTGAAAAATGTGTTTCCCAAAGCCCAATATTACATTTTTAAATGTCTTGTTTGCCTAATGCCTAATTAACTGTCCAAAATCAATGTTAAAAGGAAAAACCAATGACAGAAATATTACCACCATTAACTTCACATTCCACTTCCTCATTTCTGTGCCTCACAAAAATGATTTTGTTGTCTGATATTTTTACTTTGTTTGATTCATTCATTCCACAAAATCACCCCACAAATTAATATGCACGTACTTCAAAGATCGGTGTGAATTTTCTTCACAAAGTCTTTTAATCACTTTGCTCTGCAGGAAGTGTCACAGGCCCAATGTAATGAAGGTTTAGTGCCACAAGGGGGCAGCATAAGCATAATTTTAATTGTTATATACTGGCTGTCTGATAATTCTGGAGGATGTGCTGCATAAATTAAACAAGATTCACCGATCAGCCACAACATTAAAATCACCTGTGACAAGCAAAACCTTTCAGACGTCCTTCTCTTCAGTAACGCTTACCGGCTCCTCCCAGGGACACCGAGGCGTTCCCAGGCCAGATGGGATATGTAGTCCCTCAGCTGAGTTTTTGGTCCGGGTCTCCTCCCAGATGGACGTGTCTGGAAAATCTACAGTGGAAGGAGTCGAGGAGGAATCCTAATGAGATGCTCGAATCTCTTCTAAAGGTGTGCAAGGTGACTACAGGTCCTTAAAAAAAGTCTTAAAATTTCTTAAATTCATATTTACTAATTAAAGGCATTAAAGCTGTAGCCTAAGCATGGTCTGTTGGAGCAGGAAAACATCTAAAACATGCAGGGCAGGGGTCCCGGATTGAGATCTGGGGAACTTTGAGGCCGAGTCAACACCAGGCCACCTTCTTACATTGTGCCATAATCCAGTTTTGATGCTCACGTGTCCATTGTAGGAACTTTTGGTGGTGGAACGGGGTCAACAATGGGCACTCTGACTGAGCTGTAGTGCACTGAAACCTGTCATAGCCAGCATTAATCTTTTCAGCAGTTTTGAAGAAGGGTAGCTGATTGTTTAGTCTGATTCCCAGGTTGATAAATACTGACGCTTCGAGTCCAAGCCCTCAACCCAAAGCGTCAGTATTTGACGACCTGGGAATCCGACTAAACAATCAAGTATCCTTTAAAGTCTGAAAACAGAGGCAAGAGGGGGTGCAAAAGTCTAGTTTTCTCTCAAACCACTCACAATATGCTGAAAAAAAACTTTGTGCTACTGTAGCTTTTCTGTGGGATCAGACTAGACAGACTCTCCTTCACTACCCACGTGCATCAGTGAGCTTTGGGCACCCATTACCCTGTCAACGGTTGACCTTCTTTGGACCACTTTTACAGGGTGTTCACTACCAGACCTGCTGTTTTGGAGATCCTCTGATCCAGCTGTCACGTCATCACAGTTTGGCGCTTTGTTTAAGTCGCTCAGATCCTTATGCTTGGCCGTTTCTTTCCGTTTCCACTGCATCAACCTGAAGAACTGACTGGTCACTTGCCGCCTAATATAGCCCCACTCCCTGACAGGTGTCATTGTAACGAGATGATCCGTGTTATTCACTTCACCTGTCGGTGGTTTTAATGTTGTGGCTGATCAGTGTAACATGATGAAGTACAGTCCTGACGCACGTTAATGCTGCAGTTACTTTGATCATGGCGAATAGCAGAGTTCTCATGGTCGTACAAATGTGCTGTTCAGCTGCTACTGATCTGGTCTCCTGTGATCTGCTGTGCTGTCGCTCAGTTCGTATGAAGGTCAAACTGCATGTCTGTTATGAACCCATCCTTACATAACTCCTGTGAACTCCACCAGGGGGACAATGTCATGAAATTGAGTATGGAATTAGTCTTCCTTTCTCAAGTTACATCTATCAAAGTCCTTATATAAGTGTAATAAGTGTACTAACTATGTTGCCTCGAAAAGTGTCTTCGTTTGCTGTCTTTGGACAGGACAGTGTAGTGCTGAATAGAGACAATGGTTTCTCCTGACTTGCATGTAAACTGACCTTGCTGATCAGGTATTTCAGTTGCATAGTTGCATAGTTTGTCCAGAATAGAGGTCCGCTGAGAGATGAAGAGCAAATCTCTGAGGATATCAGAGACTTTTCTTATTTGGATATTTGTTGTGGGCACTTTTTCCTCTTCTTTGTTGCTCTCAGTTGAGTAGAATCATTATAAATCCCTCAGGATTTGTCACTGAGGAGCACATTTACATCCCACAACTTGCTGCGAAGAAATTTAATTTTCAGTTCTGCAATTTTGTTTGCATTTGAAAGAGTAATTTGCTTTGTTTTTAGCTGCATATAACCCATCAGATATGTTCAATTAGTACCCATCTGATGTTTTAAACACCCACTGATTTCCACGTGGTACCTTTTGATACCCTTTTAATACTACTGATGCCCTGCTGATACCCATAGTGATACTCTAGTGATACTCTAGGGACACTTTTGATAGACTCTACAGCTTCTTTGAATACCTTTGTGAAAATCTACTGATAGACTTTTGATACTTTACTAATAATACCCATCTTTTCTTCCTCTGATACCCTGCTGATACCCTGCCTATACCAATACCCCACTTGACACACTGATACCCAAACAATACCCACATGATACATGTTTAACACCCACTGTGGTACCTTTGCTGCCATGGAAAAAAAAACAAAAAAAAACATAGGTGGTTGTTGTCATGGCACAACGCATTTCTGTGCCCATGAAGACCCGATTCTGTGATTACTGTATTTTCATAAATCCTAATTTTAGCTTGGATTTGAGTCAGAATGGTGCGACCTGCCCCTCTCTGCATCTGCAGAACTCCTCCTTTCTTTCAAAGGTACAACATTAAATGTCCTGTGATCAAAATGAAGCAACAAATGTACTCAACACAAGAGAGTTAGGGTTTGGGAATTGCTTTTCTTTTTATTCAATTAGGATATACATCTTTTTAAATTATTTCCTTTGATCAGAACAGGAACGATGATTGACGTACAAAAATATAAAGAATTATGAAGTGCCTCGATGCCACATATACAACAGGAAAATATTTTACAGTAACAAAATCAAGTGTTAGGAAACACAAAAGTATCTCACATAAAACCACCAACGTATTCAACTTGACACCCGCCAACTTTCTCTCATCATTCTCTGACATTTCACAGACCATCAACACATCGCAAAAACTCTCCATCATCCTGCCAGGAACTATAAAACTCCATCTTCAGAACAATTTCACCATCTCATCTATAATGTTTCTGTTGAAAGAGCAGATCTGACTTTTCTCCTCTTGTCTTGCTCTTTGTATTAATGCTACTTTCTGTTCCCTCATTAAACCCCAGTACCCATCGTACAGTACTGATGCACCACGTCCACATCTCTCCGACCGTTACGCATAACCTGGAGGGTATCTCAAACCATAAAAAAAAAAACAAGACCGCAAGCTCAAGACCGTAACTGAAAGTCGGGAATACACATTTGCAATGAAACAAAACTGATACCTAAGAAAATTTGAGGTAAAGTCTTAAGTTTCAATATTTGCCATGTTCAATAATCTAAATATATATATATTTATATATAAGACAGACACAAAAAGAAGTCATGAAAACGCTCAATAAAAATCTATTTTACATCTTCAACGGGGAAATCTGATGTTTGATGAATTTGAGCCACCTTCAGATCAGAAATTGCCCAATTTGACCATTTGTTGATATGTGAATAAAAAGATGAAACACTCAGTTGCACCAGCTATTCGTAAGTTCAGGCCTAAATAAGTGTATATCCTGTGAACATTTACACATCACTAAATTAAAAGGGGTTGCACACAAACTAGGTCTTATTTAGAGATTGGTTGTTAATTAAATATGCAACGCCTGTAACATCCAGGAATAACGTTAGCTAGCTGAGCCAACTGATAAAGCTAACATCAGTTTGCTAATGTTGCTATGTTGCTAAGAGTAGAGCGTTAATGTGTGTCTAATCTGACAGATTTTAAATCGAATTTCGCAAAGGTTAAGTAATATCATGCCTCAAATTACTAAATGCTATGTCAGACTGAGCAGATCACTAAATAACGTTAGCTAGGGTAGCATAACCAGATATTACTTGAATGCTAACACTATTAGCTACCTACGTTAACAAAAATAGTTAAGTTTAATTTAATATTTGCCCCGTAAAACTCTTGATTTTGTGATGCTACAGTGACCTCATGTTTACATTCTTGATTTGTGGGCAGAGCTGCAGATTTTTCCTTGCAACGGATTTACACATTACTCAAGACATTTTAAGAATTTTAATTCTGCAACATGATTTAGTTGCGTCATGCACAAACTCAGTGATGGATTTACGAATAGCTGGTTACAGAACCCGAGAACGGCCACGCTTGCAATTTTTTGATGCCATTATCTCGAGATCGAGAGTCAGTTATTTAATTATTTTGAGAGAAAAGGGCCTTTGTCTCAAGAAGAGGAATTGATGATTTTGGGAGGCAGTTGAAACTGCTTGTTGCCCTGAACCATCCAGACAACCGCAGTTGGAAATAGTTTTTGTTTTTCTCTTTGTTTTGGAGCAGCAGATGACTGTGTGCCACTGTTTCAGTACAGTTTGTCCAGTATGAAGAGTTGTGATGGAGAAGCGTTAAATTGTCGAACACTTTCGCCCCCGATTGTCTAATTTCTTTGCCAGTGTCCCGTGTGACGAAGCTCCACCATCTGACACCAAAGCAGGTTATGATGATGTGGTCCTCCACCCACACAGTCCTGATGAAGCAGACTGAGTTTCTTAAGCGTTAAAACTCTTAATAAATAATAATTAAGCCTGAAACTTCATTAACTGACTGTTGCTGTGATGCCCTCCAGCACTTTCTAGACACCAAACCAGAACCTGTTTACCAAAACACCCTCAATTCCAACATTATCTCATCCAAAGTACTGAAATGTCTCCCTTTTTCCAATAATCTCAAGGCACTCTTTCTTTATTGTGCTGTCATCCCTCTTTCGGTTAGACTTCAGGCTTAATTCTAAAAACCACTGGGGCCTGTAAGGCAGAAACTTCCTTACTTGCAGACAGGGCTGAACAGATACCAGATAACAGATCGAAATACCATTTTATCAAAATAACATTGATTGCTGGGAGTCCTAACCTGAGATAAGAAAGGATGACGTAAGATAAGATGTAAAGGATTTGCTTTCGTAATACCAAATTGGGAAAAAAATTCCACCTTTGACTCCTTCCTATCCTAACTTAAAACAGGAGGTTTCTGTAATGTGGCCCCAGGTGAATAAACAGGACATTTTGCGATGTGAGGTTTAGTTTTCTGAAATCCTTGATCGAACCAGATGAGCTGCTGTTCGAATGTGTTAAAAACTGTAAAACAAAAGTGAGCTCCGTCTCAGTGTGTGGAGTTATTACAAAGAGATTTAAACTGTCTTTGGTCCAATTTTTTCACATGCAGCACTGAATTTCCCCCCCTGCGATGCCAAGTCCACACAGAGAGGACTGTGATATATAGAAAATAAGTGCAATAAAGCCGTATTAGAAAGCTTTGCATTGGTGTGACTGGGTTTTCGCAGGCTCGGCCGAAATCCACGACGCTTCTCTCTACATACACAGACGCCTACAGTCTGATTGTGACCTTCACTGAGGTCACAATCCAACCTGAAGGACAGCAAAGGCCACCAATTTGTCAGCTCTTGTATTAAATAAGACATTAACCATTGAAGTGCAGCTTCAAACTGCCAGAGGACCGACTCCCTTTTTAAAGACTGCATCAGTAGAAAGTCTAAATACACTGAAGGGTTCCCAGAGTTTCCTCCACGGCGAGTAAAGATGAACAGAGCAGGTTTTTAGGGGCTCCAGGTTCTACTTGAAGTATTTCCCTTCAAACAGGGGCCTTCTCGAGTTCCTCGTCCTCCAAAAAAAACAAAAAACAAAATAAGATGATCACCAGGTCGCCCTCTACAGGTCCTCTGTGTAGATGATACAGGGACTCGTATCTTCGCTCGACTGCAGCTGCACCGTGGAGACGAACCAGCGGCGGGAGCCCGTGGCGTTGTAGTTGAGCGTGGTGCGGTAAGTGTTCTTGGCGTGTTTCGGGTAGATGATGGTGGTGCTCCGGTAGCTGATGGGCTTCTGCCGCGGCTCCAGGTACACCTGGGACTTGTAGCTCCTCCAAGTGCAGTTCCGCACCGCCACCACCGTCTCGCTGAAGGAGGTGGCCGTGGGGACGGGGGCGCAATACACCTGGTCCCGGTAGTGCTTGTCGGAGTCGTACTTGACTGCTGAGTTGCACCTGGAAAAGAGAGATCAACAAGTCATTAGAAAGTAGTAGTAGTATTTCTCACATGTTGTCCCACACTTCTCTGCAGTATTCAAAATATGGACGAATAATAATCTCTTTAAATATTCTATATGACTTTAATTAATTATAAGTAAGGAGAAAACTGTGTTATAGCTTTTATTGAGTTATAAAGTGTTTACAACCTAATTAACCACTAACTATAATGATTTATAAGGGTCATCTTATAGTAAAGTGATGATAACCATAGTTGACAACTAATTGAATTATCAACTAAACATTGCAGCTGTACTGAATTAGAAACACGTCTGATATTGAACACTAGGTGGCAGTGTTGACAAGAGAATATTGATCACATGACTGAACTGTGTCTCTCTCTGTGTGTCAGAGTTGTCTTACTTGATCTCCTGCTCTGGTTTGGGGTTGACCTCGATGCTTTCTCCGAAGAACACGGGATGCATGCGAGTCTTGGGGTCTGTTCCTGTGGAGTTGAGCAGCAGGTACGGCAGCTGTGCGGGAAGAAAACACACGAGAGTCACAATCTCGCACAAACATCTGTGAACCGTTGAACATTTTTTAACCAGCCTGCCAACGTGTCCATTCAAGGAATTCCATTTTTTTTTTTAAATGCCAACGTGTTTGTTTGGGGGTTTGAGCACAAAAGTCTAAATTAAAAACACTGCAGTCCCTCCACCCTCTGCAGGAAAACCAGCTCCTTGATCCACCCTGACGAGGGCTCGCCGGGTCGGTGGAGCGACTGTGACTACAACAACAATTAGGCAGAAACACAGCGGGCAGGCAGGGCAGAAACAACATTTTAATTCCTATAATTACACTGCGTGGGTCCTGCAGAATGAAGTGTTGGTGGTAAATCACAGCTTTCACTGCAGTTCAGGCTGGTTGGAGACGTGTGACCCTCACACAACCCGTCTCTCTGTCTGTGTCTGTGTGTGGACAGATGTTGGATCTACAGTAGCTACAGATGAGTGTGTGGAGCAGCTGGTAGTCAGACTGAATGGTGCTGTTAGAAACAGATAACGAGGTGATGTTTAAAGATTTTAATTTTTGCCTCCAAACAGGGAGGTCAGAGGTCACATCAGAACGAGTTAGAAAGTCTCTCATCTCAGACACCTGCTGTGCTCTTTGTCATACTTCTTGATTCTTCTATAAATTAGGATTTTTATTGGTTCAAATGATCAATCGTGCACACGTGAGGGCCTTTCTGACAGCCACCTGCTGTTTCACACAGCTCATACGCACACATACACTGTAGTGGCACATTAATTCAACTGAAGATTAATCAAAAATGGTACAATGGTCGGGGAAACACTGTTAATGTGACTGCTTTGGGGTCAATTCTTAATGTAAACATTTGTATTTCTAATAATTCACCACGTTAGAGGGTTCCTTGTACAATTTACAGCATTAGTTCTCTGAGAATCTCTTTCATACCCAAGCAAAATTGGTATGGTGACTGACATGTCCCTAACCGAATCGAAACCTTGTGAATCAAATCGCTTCGATTTGGGAAGTCTGAATCAAAGCCAGCCCTGGCTGCAGCTAATTACTTTGATAACTGATTCACCATGGAAGAGATACTCGAGGCCGTGACAGCGCAGGATGTAAACATTAATGGCGTCCTCCTCGGCTGAGCTCTGACCTCTCATCAATGACTAGATGTACACTTGCAGTAATAGAGTAGATGGCTATAATTTGTTGGAAAGAAAGTAGTTCCTAACCGGGTCATGGCTTCTGAAAAGAGACGTTGCTGTTGAGTTTTTCCAAACGTATTTTTTGGTACCGTAAGCACCATAAGCTGAGTGCTATCCAGTTCCATTATTTTGGAGAGAACAGTGGGATCTGCGTTTGTATTCATCACAGTCCCTTTATTATCCAACAACGCAGCACTACTTTTTGTGCAGTCTGAGCAGAGATCTGTGCTGAAGACTGAAATTGTGATTGTGATATGCGATACAATTAGTGGACATGAACAGTTTTGCATTACAATTTTCATGTTAACTGAAAAAAAAAATTTTTAAATCATGATGATGTGATATTTATTGAGTTCTGTACCAAAAAATCATGTTTTCTTTCATCTGGAGAACCAGATTTTTAGTACTGCAGCACTGCAGTACATCATTATAATGCTGTTTTCTCATACAGTTCCCTTTTCAAAAAAGTTGCGATTTGGTTCTGGTTCTGCAATTTGGATATTGCACTTGGCCATATTGCAATTTTATTGCAATTGCAAATGATTGTGCAGCCCCGATAGCTGTAGTCAGCAGTGCAATGCATGTTTTACGATCACAGAACATGATACTGCAATACTCAAGTGTCTCAGTATTTTCTGAGACCCCTAATACTGAGTACCGCAAACACAAAACTGACATTTCTGTAGCAATCATATGAATATTTCTTTCATAGGATTCATTCAAAGTGTCTATTTTAAGCTGTGCACAACACCAGATGGCTTAACTAACTAACTGCATGAAGCGGGTCTGTTTTAGTCGTGACCCCTGACCTCCGAGTGTCCCCTCTGAATCCAAACCAAGCTGCACCGATCAGAAACACAGATACACTG
>JAJHUR010080456.1:0-32762 GCA_027495735.1 Lutjanus campechanus | reverse complement strand
TGTGAGGATGTCAACCACCTTATCATCACCATCTTGTTGATGCTACTACATTTAACCTGCACTACAGCAATACATTCTGGGATGTATGTATATACACGTATAAACAACAGTGCACATTGTTTTGTTTTATTTCATTAGACTATATATTTTAGCCTATAATATTCTCACTTTTAATATCTATATATAGTCTTACATGTGTGTAGCATGAATCGACTAAATTTCCTTAAATATTAATATGCAATACAGGACAGCTGTTAGACAATTGTAATATAGTAAAAGGTACAATATTCACATCTGAAAGGTAACAGAATATGTACAGTGTAAATACTGAGCAGCATAAAATGGAAATACTCAAGTAAAAGTACTTAAGTACAGCACTTGATTAAGTTTCCATTCCACTACTGTGACATATAGTGAATGGGACTGTTTCTATCTTTCTGCAACAGGTACTTTTTCATATTGGCTACAGTAAATTTCAATATATGATAACCTCTATTGATTTCTGCTGTATAGTTTCTACATAGGCATCTCCTCCCAATATTACAAGTCCGGCTAAAGATGAGATTGTTTATTCATGTAAATAACACCATCTATCCTCTAACTTCCAGCGAGGAAAGCATTGCATATCATCGTATCACAGTTTCACAAGTCAAAAACATCCACAGCTCAACTTTCAGTGAAGTATTAACAACTCAGCAGAGTAAGAGGAGAACTTCCCAAACAGTGATTAGCAAGTAGAGAAGCAGCAGTTTACCCTAATGAGCTGTGGCTAATGGTAAAGTGTGTCGGTCATGTAACGCTACACCTGCCGGAGCTCTCCCGGGGCCGCTGCTGGGTGTAGAATAACACACTCACAGGTGAGCTCAGGTGGGTGTGTGTGGAGAAGAAAAAGAGCGAGAGAGAGAACTATCAGGAACCCTGTTTTTCTGTCTCCCCAAGGTCCCACAGTGCATCTCGTGACAAATTATCTCTAAAGTACAGATGCCACCCTTGGGAACCCATATGTTGTTTACAACCTCATCGCTCAAGCACAATGTTATAATGACTCTGCATATTATCGGATCATGACACATCACTCTATTTGCATTTGTACCGGACGCTCTGCAAACACTCTCATTATAGTGATTTACAGCGGATGAGCAAAGCAGTCGGAACAGCCTGAACTGAGAGTGAATACTTGGCTTGTAATGGCAACAAATGGGACGCTGTATAGAGTGAACTTGTGACCTGTATGTTACAGGAGAGTCTGTTTCACCATTTGTCCACCCTGCCTGCTTGTTATTGTACATACATTATGATGTACCATTTGTTATGTAAGGTCAGTCCAACTAACAGTGTTCTTTCATTGTTTATGTCATGATTGTAGCACCTGTAGGTAGCCTAGTAATTAGACCAGGCCTCATAATTTTCAAATGATCAAGTGCTGTGTTACAGAAACTTTTTTTCAGTAGCCATGGTAATTAGGGTTAGGAACTGATTTAAGGAAAAAAAATCCATTACAGATGAACAGGTCCTAAATCAATGTTTCTGTCCTAACTAATTTAGTAATCCTATCTCATCTTGCTTCATCCCATTTTATCTCAGGCTGAGAAATCCTAAATACTTAATCCAACATGGTTGATCAACTTTTAAGTTTCTTATGTAGCAACCAAGACTGTTTCTCTCATCTTGCAGAGCTAAACAACTTTGTAAGCCTTGGTTTTCCTCATTGAAAGACAGTGAAATATACATTGAAATGTACAAAAACGTTAACAAACACTAGCTAGTTAGTCAGTTAGCTACAGTTTGCTCACACTACTGTTAACTACAGTCAATGAACACTACTAGTTAGAAAGTTAGCTACTATTAGCTAACTTTAACTACTATTAATAAACACTACCTTTGGTTATTTAGGAGGTTAGGTACTACTACAAGTGTAAAGGAGAATGTCAAGACAACTTAGCAATTATCCTAAAGAGTTTATTTAAGATTTGGAAAGATTTAATACACTTTTCCTTTCTCTTGTAGGGTTTGGTTCTGTAACACCAAACTGGGAAGAACCATGCACAGACAGCACAAGTTAAGACAGTCCTTTCTAGCCCTCATTAACACTAACTTAAGACTGAAGATCGGAGGTTTCTGAAGTTCTTCATTTGCTTTAAGTCCTCTCCCTCTGCCTGATCTGTGTTGCTGCACACCACGCTACATTAGAGTCCAATGAGGCATAAAGCCACCAGAGCAATGCCATGCTGCGCTGTGCCAAGCAGCTGCGCTCCCCTCACCTGATATTTACAGGTTATAGCGACTGGAGGGAAAAGTAATCGATTTCTCCATCTAATCACGTCTCCAGATCATTAATAGGGGCTTTTAATGCAAACGCAGGCCATGAATGCTGATGTGCGCATGCAGGCGCGCAGACGTCAGCACATACACACACATGTATGCATGAGATGCTGCACCACCATAGATTTCTGCAACCAGGCGCGGCGTCGCCTTCTCCTCAAGTATGTAAACAAAGTGATCACCAGGAGGCTTAATGCTGTCTTCTGCTGAGGTTGTTTGTTTGTTTGATCGGGCTCCCAGCTTCTCAGCAAGAATGTGTTGTTTGTCGGTGCTAAGGCCCAGCGTTTGAGTGGGTTGGAAATCATGTAACTTTGAAGATGAAGAAGAAATAAATACACACAGAGGAAAGAGAGAAATATACAAATAGACAGAGTGATGGGGAGGGAAAACTCATCAGTTCAACGCACTGATTCTAGCTTGAATCAAAGAAGCTGCATCTGCACTGCATCTGGTTTCTTGTCTGTCTGGACCCCTATAGTGTGTGTGTCTTTGTGCGCGCACGTGTGTGCGTGAGTGTGTTGTAATGACTGGGTGCCATGGCTCCTCGCTGTGTTCTTGCGAGCTATGACTCACCGTTACTGCCGCACCAGGCTGCTGCCTTGGCATCACACACATTGAACCACCACGGCAGCCAACTCCCACAGAGTCTGTGTGTACGTGTGTTGTGAAAGAAAAAGACTTTAACACAGAGAGAAAGGACAAGAACTGACACAAAAAAATCTATTTTTCTAAAACACAAATCTTCTTCTCTTCGAAAGGTGCTTTTTAAGGAACCTTTTAAGCTGTTTGAAGGAACAGAACCATCTGCGGGAAGCAGCAGGGAAGACAGGAATTGAGATAAAACCTGCTGCTGAGATCAATGAGTCTCCGGGGACCGGAGCCATCAGAAGATGCCCCCGCGGATAAGCTCTTAATTTTATCCCAAATGCAACTCCATCTCCTGGAGCCTTTGGTTTTGGTCTAATTTTGGTTCATTTCCTTCTGAGGTGTTTAAATGTTGTTTGACTCACAGTGAGCAGCAAAATACGCTAGAATCAGCATGTAGAGGAGGAATTAAAGGGATAGTTTGGATTAGTGGGGTTGTAGTAGGCACTTATCAATACTAGTGCTAGCAGTACTAGCAGGAGCCTGAGCGATGAACTGCTGTGAATGGTGGTCAGCAACAAAAGGTTTTTCAGCCACTAAAAAAAAAACGGTTCACCTAAAAGAAAATATCAGTTTAAGTGTCCAGACTTGTGTGGATGAAACATGTTGCTTGTCCAGAGAGCGATATTTGGCTTCTATAACAGCGGTTTCCCATTGAAAAAAGCTCTTTGTTGGCAAAGTACAGTGGTGAAAATATTCTAAATATAATATGAATTTAAACTGTAACTAAAATAATACTGTTTTTTTTTTTAGATGAACCTTGTTTAAGTGGCTAAAATACCTTTCGTAGCTGTCCACAGAAGTACATTACTTAGCTTGGGAGCTGCGATTTCTCTCTGCTTCTCCAAACTGTGGATGTGCTGACTGGCATCTACTGTAGGTAATACACTGACTGTCAGAGCAAGAGCATACTTACTGTTTGAACAATATTTGTATTTAATTAAATTATATGTTTTTTATTTTATACACCAGATTTAGTATTATATAAAAGAACAGCTTGAAGCACAGCGTGAAAAAAACAGTGGAGGCCAGCGATGGTTCAGCGCAGCAGCAGGACTTAATGATTAATTTACCAACAGATGACAAGCCTACAGGATATACACAGATTACATAAGGTTAGAGATCCCTCTGTCTACACACAAACACACACTGAGAGACTCACAGTGTTAATGATGAACTGGTGTTGTCTGCAGCTAATTGGCTGCTTTGTACTGGCAGTGTGTGTGTGTGTGTGTGTGTGTTTGTTGAGTTTTGCCATGCGAGTGCAGACTCATTGTAGTTTCATCCGCTGGCAGCTAAGCAGCACACATGTGGGCAGGAAGAATTGCTCATATTAACATTTCAGTGTGATTGTGCTGCATAAATTCACATTTTGCAGAAGACTTGGTGAAGAGGTCATCGGATTTTCATTCACGAGGCAGGTGGCCTGTGAAAATATGAGAAGTGAACAGGATGTGCTATTTGAAGGAGGTAACACCGATTATTCTCACAAAATGAAATCTTGCTAATATATGGATTTCTACCCTATGAAAACATGTACAGTACAAGCTGAGGCTGATGGGAATATCATTCGTTTTGCAGGTATTTTGACCAGATGATGATGCGAGATGAAAAGTCAGGGAATCATCAAAATCAGTTGATTCATCTTCTGGGGACCATGAATGTCAAAATGTAGAAAATATCATGCCATCTCTAGAGCTGTTGGATGCTCGTGAGGCTGAAAATGGCATCACCGAGTTAGTCCTGGACTGATATGGTCAAGACAGCAGCTGCATGGAACAAGCAGGATTATGCACCAGTTCATTTCAAACTCATTTTATATCCATTATTAGTAATTTTATTTTCTGAAATCCTAATCAGCTCAGGTGATAATAGCCACAAACTGGCAAACACATGAGAGCACTTAGGGCAAAAAGCATCATCTCAAATGAATTAACCACATTAATCAGATCCACCATGTGAAACATTATTGCTTCACATCAGTACACAGTAGCATATTGTTCTCAGACTTCTTCAAAGTCTGGTAAAAATCATCAACCCACTGTATATATAAAGTACTGTACGCACTGTATTATGTGCTCATGCAGCGAGGCTGTAACCATGACTCAGTGGGTTATGGCTTGAGTACATGAAAAGATGTAAATACAGGTACATGAGGTAAACAAATGGTACATAAATGTGTTTGAAATGGAAACATAAAGGAGGAGACAGATGGTCTGGACAGGTCATGTGGGGTGAGGAAGAAATGCCGCTTCTGAATCATTGTCATGGAGCCGCCTGTCTCCATTCCCATTATGTAATTTCCTTGAGTCAGTGTTGGTTATGCTGAGAGGAAGGTGCACGTTCCTCCTGCTCACCTGATGACAATTTAAGATAAATTTAAATTGTGAACTTGGGATGTTTGAGAAATACGTTCTTACTTGTGTTTAGTTACTCATTTTTACTTTAATTTCTGAAAGGAGTGCGCTTTCCCTTTAAATGTCTTTGTGAACAATTTTGTCCGCTGTTATGTTCGTCAGTTTTAAAGACGGCAATGTTTACTTGTTTATCAGTGCCAGCAACAATATGTATGCTTTGGTTTAATGAGAGTAGATTGATGTCACCTGGGTCTAAGTAGCAGTAATTCCAGAAACCTTCCCTGATTGGCTACAGACAGCAGGTGAGAGGACATAAAAGGTTCAGGAGGACAGCAAACAGGGACACATTCAATCTGAAAATGCTGTGCATTGTTTTGCTACAGTGTCCATATTGAATGACACATTTCCTAAAAACAGTTTGCAACAGTGTGTGACAGGCTTTGAGATGTTTTCTCTTGTTTGGCGGGTGTGCAACAGGTGTTATCCAATCAGCAGTGAAATGTATGAAAACAGTCATGCACAGGGTGTCAATGCAGCACCATTTCTGTAACATTTTGGTTTGTTATCTATTATAATCTTGGAGGTCAGGACTTATTTGGATATTTTGGGGCGAAGGTGGGAAAAAAAATGAATGAAAAAGCAAAAGGAAAAGAGAAAACCGTGTGTGCATGTGAGAGAAAACAGACTTGTGTGGATGAAACATGTTGCTTGTTGCCAAATACAGAAACTGTGATGAGAAAGGGAGCCAAACAAAGCCACATACACAAGCATGCGTGCATTCTCTCATGCGTATCATGCTGCCACAACACAGACACACACACACACACACACACACACACGCTTACTCACCTTGTACAACCAATCCTCCCAGATTCCTAATGAAAGCCTTCATTATGTGTATACGGCCACCACTTAGAGCGTCTCGCAGACTAATGATACCTATTTCCACCGCTCTAAACTCTGACACCAAAGACTCCCACCGTAAATCACTCGCTACTCATTGCGCTAATTAATAAAGCCGTGCCAGACTTCGTGACTCTGGGGAAATTTAATAATGTTCACAGCAAAACCTTCAAAGTCAAATTTGATTATCAAAACGAAATAACCAAGGAGTTTGTTTTTGCTGACTCAGCAGCAGAGCAGCAGGAGCTTGGTGGGTATTTTGATTTATGCTTGTGAGTGTGTGTGCATATATTTGCCTGAATGTGTGTGTTTGTGGCCTTGGGGTTCAACCCTCTCAGTGGGAATGTTCCCTTGTAACAGTTGAGGTCAAACTGTGGTGACCCCTAGGCTACCAGGGGGTCAAAGGTCATCCGTCCCCAGGGGAAGCAGTGGCGACACCCCAGACCTACAGGCTTGCCTCAACAGTCTGAACACCACATCGAACTTGACAACCCAAACTTCACCTGAATCACATCCAAGGAAAAAAAAAAAAAAAAAAAATCAATCTCTTTCATCCCAACAGATTTATTAATTTCTTAAATTGCATTGTGTTGGACGACGTTCGCTGAATAATAAACTCTGACACCCTTCAGACAGACTCCTGCCCTCTTTGCAACTCGCCAGGCTCATTTAACCCGCTATTAGCCCGAGGGCACAACACACGGTGACCTCGGTTCACCACAACCAAAACAAAGACATTCACAAGGTCGCGTGTGTTACATTAAACGGTTCTGAAATGTTTTGGAGCTGACAGAAACTTGCAGAAAACACTGAGGTAGCAGTTTTCTGTTTTTGTGCCAACAACTTTTGTATATCCATGCTGCCATTCTATTGCTCTATAATGTAGAGAAGATGTAGAATCTGTATCTTAAAAAGTTCAGAAATTGCTCTAAGATATCTAAAAAGATTTTTACCTATGCTAGTTGCACAGCTTTATGGGTGTTTTTTCAACCATTGGATGGAGTGGAATGTAATTTTGTACAGACATTCATGGTCACCAGAGGATGAATCCGACTTACTTTAGGCCCGTGACCTTCCCTCTAGCACCACTATAGTTTGTTTTTATGTTTTAGTTAAATATCTTAGCAATTGTTGAGAGGATTGCCACTAAATATGGTACAGATTTTCAAAGATATTCCAAGGTTAATCATGACTGTGGTAATCCCATAATGTAGCACTATCATCATGTCAAGTCAATGTAGCATCAAAATAATTTTGAAGATGTTATTTTAAGGTAAAATAGTTTCATAATGTCGCTTTAAAGGTCCGGTGTATATGAGGTGCAGGGACCTATTGGAGGAAATGGTACACAATATTCATAAGTATGTTTTTTTATTGAAAATAAGAATCGTTGAGTTTTCTTTACCTTAGAGTGAGCCTCTAATAGGGCATGTGTCCTCTTCCATGCTGTGTTTCTACAGGATCCCAGTACATACAAACTAAACACTAACTCTAGAGAGGGCCTTTCATATTTTTCTCAACTGTTATGGCCGCCGTCGGTTTTCCTACATGCTTGGAAGGGGGAGGGTGAGGCAAGTTGTTTGCAATCTGCAAGCTCACTGCTAAATGCCATCTACACACTGGTGCTTTAACTTTGTCCAGTAATTTAGTTTATGTCCAAATACCTGCAAAACTGAATATAGTGAACATGGTAAACATTACACCTGCTAAACATCAGCATGTTAGCATTCTCATTATCAGGATGTTAGCTTGCTCATGTTAGCATTTAGCACAAAGAGCCACTGTACAGCTTAAAAGGGCTGCTAACATAAGCTTTATGAAGATTGTAAAATTTACATTCATACCGTCATTCCTAAAGTATGTATGCTTTTAAAAAGTGTAAATCTAGCTTCCTATTAGCTTTTATTTGGAACGACCTTCAACTGCCAAAATACAAACACACAAAACACACCCACTTAATAGGCATCATGTGCAAATTTGGTTTGGAAACGTCCTTTTGCAAAAGTCAATCAAATTAAGCACAGTTCTAAGTGTTTGGTCCGAGGCTAAACAGATTGGCTGTTGGTTTGATGGATGTGCATTTCCTGCCAACCAGCTCCCTGTCCAACACGAAACCATACATCATGTTTGATTATGTCCCTCTTTGTGTGCCCGACAACTCTGACACCTCCTCTAAACTGATTGCTACCAAGAAGCGTTGCAAATAAGTCTGCTGCTTTTAAAGTCACATCTACGTGCCGACCAACAGTCTGGTAATCACATCACAGCCTTCTAATGTTGTTATTGGGCAGCCTCCAAATCCAGTTTTCAAGGCAACCTGAAACATGTTTCTGTTTTATGCATAGCTAATCTTGTCATTTTGAGTAAAAAGACTAGGTTTCGGTCAGTAATTCACTTCTGCTCCAGTCTGCACTTGAACTGAGACCACCTAGGAGATATTTTCAAGTCGATCCTTGCTGCAGCCATCCGTGTAGAATAAAGACACCATTCATTGACTTACTGGCCCGATTACTGTTGACTTAGGCAGAGGGGGAAGAAAACACGAAAACATATGCTGATTTAGACTGCTTCAGAACCTCCGGCCTTGCCTGGATGAATTTAAATGTGAGTCCTGAGTAAGCTGTCTAGCTCTAAATAACACAATTTGTGGACCCTATCCATTTAAAGTGAATCAGAAAATGCACTGATGCATAAAACAGCATTCCCTAATACTGAAAACCCTTGCTGACACAAGCTAATCCTTTCTTCTTTGACCTCTCTACTGTATTGCGTGATCTTTAAGTGTGTGTAAACCTCTCCAGTGATGCACAGTTTGCCCCTCACACCCTCTGATCCTTTGTTTACTGCAGATCATCTCTTAAAGCCCAACTGTGTCCTGCAGAAAACCCATGCTTGTTATTCACACCCGATTGAGTCACAATGAAACGCAACGTTGGACCAAGCACATGGTCCATATAGCAGCACTCTATCCAGGCCCAGAGGGGTTATGGAAAGGAGGGAGGAACTTCACCATTGAGGGTAACATAAGGTATGGCATGTATCCTTTTGCCCCTTATAACTCCACACTACCATTCCCAGTTCTGTCAGCTCATATAGCTTGAAAGCTGGAGGGAATCTAAAGCCGCATTTCCACTATATAGTACCACTTGACTCGACTCCACTTGCTGAGATAAGTGCCAAAGAGTGCGTCAAAGGTCACAGAAAAGGACACACAATCTAAATTTAAAAGCGGTGTTGCCACATTGTAATCTGAACGCCAACTGACAAGCAAAATTGGAGCATCATATTAACTGACATCTTGGAATATTACAATTACTTTTCATTAAAATCACATGAACATCCAATCGTCAGTCTGTTAAACAATGATGTCCATCTAGGGTTGCTAATTGACCATTGCTAAACTCCTCCCAGCCCTAATTAGGCACAGTCTGTCAAGATTTGGATTTCTCTACATGTTGAAGCCAGCATGCATGGTGGAATTACAAAATGTTTCCTTATCATACTAGCTCTACATTGCAATACAATTGTTATTTCTTTATTGTAATGTCTACTACATGGGTGAACTGGTTAGAGTGTTGATTTTGTGCCCTGGGACACATGCATCTTTAGCCTCAACTTGATGAGAACCCTGCTCTTGTCTACCTTGTCTGTAATCAGCGATCTATTGCTTTAAAAATTGCCAGGAATTCTAAGTGGCAATGTTTCCTTCCTTCATTATTACTGTAAACAGTTTGCACTGTGCAAGAATAGACAGAGTGCATACCCTGAAAACCATGGCCACTGGAAGGGAGAACGATTGGTGCCACAATATGCAACTAAGGGCCGAAACACCTTCAAAATATATATAAAAGTTATATTGTCAAACTCCTTCCCTGTAAGTCTCAGTGTCCCATCTCCTTACCTTTCCTTTCTAGGAATAATTAAGCCCCCACTGGCCAGAAGTGAAATACTTTGATGTTTACAAGATCTCATAGAATCACCAGGTAAGATCATCATTTAACAAAGATCAAAACAAGGCCTTTCATAGCTTAGTTACCTTCAATCTCTACAGTTTGTTTGGTCATATTAGCAACTGTAACTAAAGCTTAGGCGTACTGAGTGTCAGGATTCCACAGTTTTCACATTCTTCTTGCTGTTGCCTCACGTCTGTATCCACTTTTGTTGTCTTAAAGGCTCAGTTTTTTCGGTCTAGCAGCTTATTAAAACTTGGTTCTGGGTTCTTTGCCCTTTTGGTAGCTCATCCCACCACACAGCAGCATTTAAACATTTTTCTGTTGTTTGCTTGCAGGCAGAAAGTGACATACATGCACCTTGATGCAATACAAATCAGCTGAGATTAATTGCAGTCTGTCTCATTAGAATGAGGTATAGACAGATTATTGGTCACAATTTCGTAACCATCCAAGGCAGACTAACCACGAGCTATGAGATGGTGAAATGATGATATCTGCTCCTGTAGAAGCCACAAGCCTGAAAAAAAATTATTTTAAGAAAAATACATTTTATTTACAATGTCTTGGAGAAGTACTACCCTACCCACAATCCTAAAGTGATTGGTGGAGCTCACTGGTACCATGGAATGGGAAATTCACTTACGGAACCAGAACTGTTGAAAAAGTGGGCAGTCACTGTTGAGCTCTATGAAAAGCTTACATAGCAACAGTAACTAAGGGGGCGGGGCTTACCAAACAGTCAACAGTAAATAACAAACATAGGGATCAACGACAGTAAATATGTAAGACGTGACCCAGCAGCACCGCAGACTGTGAACCAGAGGGCAGCTGAGGGGGGGCTGAATCATGCTAGCTTGATTAACCTCGTTTGCTTGAGTGACCACGAGTGTGTGTGTACGCCCATGCATACGCACATGCATGTGTTTCTTCTTTGTGCGTAGCCTACGTATGCTGTCTTTTGTGAGTTTATGTGTGTGTGTGTGTGTGCAACTGTCTGCTGTTGCAGCGGCGTTCATTAAAGCCGTACCAGTGGCGTGGCCCCCTGCAGCTTAAAGCTTAATGTAAATATGAGGGCCAAGGCACTAACAGGGCCGTTTTACACTCACATCTCCTCAGAAGTCAGCTGCAATGCATGGAGCTAACCGCACATCCATCACATCAAGAAAATGTCAAATTTATTTAGAAAGCATTTAGAAAATAAACAGGTTAATTACAAGGTAGTGTGCAGAGCAACAGACGACATCACTCCACAGCCTGAGGGACCCTGAGAGCCAACATCAACCACATTAAGAGAGTCATTGTCAGTGATGTGGCTAAATTTGGCACAGTTGTGAGAAAGTAGTAAGAGTGTAGTGTAGTAGGCTCATTAATACAATGAGCTGCTGTACATTAAAAACAAGTGATGCTCCAGATTCTGCAGGATTAGTCTGCCCTTTGTTTTGTAATCTGTGCATTTTGGGATTAACTGCGCCTCACGTTCTTTCTGTGAATTTACTGTACATCGAGGGATTATTTGGAGGGCATCAATATAGGACACCACCGTGAAGTCTCTTTATTGAAATGTTTGTGTGGAAAACGGTAGAAATTACATGACCAGTTTCTTCACAAAATAGCAAATTCTGTTTCTTCACTACACTTGCATGCACTGGAGTTCCTCTATTTCTACAGTATCAAGATTTCTCAAATTAGAAACATGGTAAATCAGTGTAATGGATTGAAAGAAAATTTAGGTTTATCCAGGTTTCTGATGGAAGTTTCATCCATGTACATAAGCAAAATAAAAGCATATTGTTTTTCAAATGTAGTATGTCATTTAAAGACATAATATGCAGCATTTTCCCCAAAAATATGTACAAATAATCCCTCTAAATCATCACCTATGACCCACTAGAAGTGTGTGGTGATGGATGTATCTGCAGAGACCCTGCCCTCCGTCTGTGTTTGGGATGTTTTTGGCCCTCAGTCTGTTTGGCAGTGGTGTGCAGCCCTCAGCTAATGCAGCGCACAGGTTTTGAGGTTGGAACACTATGAAAATATAACGACCAATGGTTTCATCGCGGTTGCCATCTCTTTCCACTGCTCTCTGTCTGTGAGAGCTGCAAAAAGAGATATACACACATTTACACACACACAGCCAGGGCAGACTGAGGATTGCTTTGGCGATTTTCACACAAAGTCTGGCGTCTTGCTGCATGTTCTACGTTTAAAGTAAATTTTAGATATGTCAAATGTGGAAACAAACTGGAATTGTACAAAGTTTAATGTATGACCAATCAGCTGAATCAAAAAGAGACTGTCTTTGTCGAAGAAGTAAAGACACTGGTCATTTGTTCACATGCCTAAAAGTCCTGAGCCATCTATCCAATTGTAGACTTTCTTGCTCTTACTACTTATCCTGCTCTACTTACTTCACCCTGGACAGAAAATATGATGAAATGCCCTCAACGGTGCCTTTCCAGTATAGAATAAGGTGAGGCAGGGCCATATTGGTGGCCCTACATGCTAGAAAATCAGTTGGCCTCTGTATACCGCTAAATGTTCACATAATTCTCTGTGTTTTTATTACAGGATGTAGTAGCTGTTGTACTTCAAGTCACATAATAAAACAATTTCAGTCTAAACCAGGATTTGGAACTGTTTCACCACAAATGCATCATGACTTTCAGTACGCTGTGTTGTACGCTGCCAACACATACAGCTGGTGCCTTTTTAATTTTTTTTTTTTTTTTTTTTGCCCCTGTGGCTCAGACAGCCTGAGTCTGCCACTGCCCATGAGCACAGCCTGTCCCTAAACTTAACCAAGTAAGGTTTTGTGTCTAAACGTGGTGACAGACCAGAAAACAGTCATATGAAGAATTTTTGTAACCAGCATTACATATTGCAGAAGACAATGGCAAAAACTGTGGTCTTGCCGTAAGGGTTCCAGTTCAGAAAACACTGATAATGAAAGGCAATTACTTACAACCTCTTCTGTTGTTTAGTTTGAACAATTTGTAAATTCATCTTTATTTGCTGTCTTCCAACAGGGTTCCTCTTGCATGCAAAGCCTTGACATGTTGGAAAAAATGATCTACCATGTAGAATGTGCTGCTGAGGACGTTCACATGGGCAGCGATGTGTGTCAACATCAGATGAATCCATCCAGTCACATGTTTGTCAAGATCAGATAAGTCCATAGTATCACCATGAGAGCTATAAGGCCAATCAATCCCCTCAGTAATGTTAACTCTGGATGGTGGCGACAGGATGACACGTTCTGTCTCTCTTACATGCACACACACATAATCTCGCACAACACACCCTGCAGAAATAACTAATTATTAGTGGGTATATGTGATTAATGGCCAAACCAAGATCTGTGTTTGTAATTTTGTTTCCGTCACCACGCCCAGTCATTGTAGTCTTGCTGGGCCCAGTCGCTGCTGTTCTAATAGCTGTATAATCACATCTCAAATTGGCAAAAAGTCAATATCACGCCATGGTGTTTGCAGTCCCAGCTCACCAGCTTCAACTATTACTGGAGTCAAGCTGCGTGTGTTGACATTTATTTCTTTCCTGTACCAACTGTTTGCCTAAACAAGAGGGGGAAGGCCGGGGCTCATCAACAAAAATTTATTTGGTCTAAGATTAGTAATAATCAGAGTTTAGAAAAATTTGGTTTAAAATGTTAAAATGATTAAATCCAGATTTAGAATTAAGCAGAACTAAAATTAAAATGGAATCTTTTAAATTAATTCAGTAAATCCAATTGTACTGATGCAAACCCAAATAGAGTTTTAACAATATGGAGATGCTTGCTTATGTAAATTAAAAAATAAAATAAATAAATATACTGTATTTATATGTATATATATATATATATACTTTTGGCTGCTGTGTATTTCTTAACCAAAGGTTGCATCGTTGCTAGTAAGCTAAAAAGTTAGCTAAATGTTACATTGTTGTTGAAAATGAACAACAGTAAAAGAAAAAATGTCTTTATTTAAGGTTAAATTCTTTGGAAGCATCTCACATTTCCAGCAAATATGAGTGGAAATTTTTGTAACGACCTTTTAGATGGTTTTGTAATTCATGAGACGTTGATAGAGACAGACAAATCTTATAAACAACAGCCTCTGTTTTGCATTCCACGGAGTTTTCTTCTAACCTTTTTAATTTTGATGACCTTAATGGCAGTTAAATGCCAAAATCCCCTTCCAATTTCAGTGCCATTCTCTTCCCAGCGGGGCGCACTGAGTTGGAAGTTTAGACCTTGTTGTTCACTTTGAGCGGTGCCCTTTCTGGCTGACTCCTCTGAGACATTTCGCATCGATCATCTGCCAGACAGAAAGACAGACAGACAGATAGACGTGCAGCTGTGTCTGAACTCTGGGTGACTTTTCATTCGTCCTCGAGCACAAACCCATCAGTCTCAGCTTGTAACTGTCAAACTGCAGCTTTACTCAACCAATCGGACGTTGAATCACGTGCACCTGTGGCAATGAGCTTATTTTAACATACTTCAACCTGTGGCGCAGTTTCATCCTACTAACTTAAGGCTGTTTTACAGGCCATAGCCAAATTATGATAATACTTAACAGATATAATCTGATTTCAGCTCAAAAGCATACCTGCTGTTATTATGATTAATTCATTTAAAGGAAAGAGGATGTTTTCCACTCTCATTCTCCACACTGGTTCAAATAAAACCATTGCAAATGGCATAAATAGATGGGCCCCAGGGCCGACAGCAATTTATTCATAATGAAATGAAAAATTCTAAAATATTTTCTTTTTATGAGCATGACCTCTTTTCTTTGAATAGACATTATGTGCTGGCTTGTCTGACCACAGCGCCTTTACACAAATAATTTGTGACGGGTTCACCAGCCTCAGCTTCACGGATTACTCATCTCATTACCATGTCCTGTTTAGTAAGTCTCCAAATATGCGGAATAGGCAAAAATAACTGCACCTCACTTATTAGAAATGACAAATACTACCTGAACCATGCCAAAATGAAAGGTCTTTATCAGAAACATTAAAATCATATGTAAAAAGTTTTAATTTCACCAACAGTGCGTCGTTCTAACAAAGAATAATTTAGGATTAGACCTAATCAGAGTTTAACAAAACTTAATATTTAAAATGAGTAAATCCAGATTTAAAATTAAGCAGAGCTCTTTTGCACCATTCAAATCCAACATCTGTTTAGTAAATCCAACGTAAGTGATGTAAACTGAAATTAAATAGTTAAATCAATAAAGAGATGCTTGCTTACCCAAATCAAAATAAATAGATGAATAAAAACAAATTTGAGTGTTGGGCTTAGTAAGTATAAAAGAAATTGTATTATTTAGGTTAAAAAAAAGAAAAAAACACCACATTGTTTGCTAGCTAAAAAGTTTTTAAAAATGTACATCTTCGCTAGCTAGCTTAGCCTAGTTAGCCTACTCACGATGATTAAGCAGCTAATTTTTTCCTTAATTCATCTCACAAAGGCAGCTATTTAAAAAGTTAAACCTCCTTAAGTCTAAAGCTAATACTGCATCACATTTAAAGTCTTGGTGCAACAGAATTACATTTAATTTAGGTTTAGAGTAAAAACTAAAACATTTAAAGAGATTTAAGTTTATTCTTTCTGTTCATTTAAAAGTTTTGTGTAACATAAGTTAAACGTAACCCATGATTTAACTGGGGTTAAGAATTAATCCTTGTTGGTGCAACCAGAATTACAGAAGAAGAAACCCGTGTGTACCCCATCAAGATCACCACGGTGATGACTCCTCAGGTCCCACGTCACCATGGAGACTGATCAGTTTTGTATGTACAGTAACAGTGTGGGTTGGCGTGCTATTGACACTGCGGCAGTGTGACACTGGAGGAACAGGCCTGCGGCAGGGATCAGAGCGATGAAAGCAATTATAGGTTTATGTAAACCGAATTTACACAAACCCAGCCCACACTCAAAACGTACACATACAAAAGCCTTATGTTCACACATTTCAGAAAGAAAAACACACATTATTCTTCAAGATAAGTTTATAATAAAATTTACAATAGTAAATTTGCAACAAAAGTGACCAACATTACAACTTTTCTGACCGTATTTTGTTAATGTCAGCATACAAAAACCTCAAAAGCGGCATTTAGACCATTATTTACTCTTACTACTCTTTACTACAGACTTTAATATAAAATCAATTTAGGGAAACCAATTCAAACCATTAAATGAAAAAAAAAAAAAAGATGTGAAGAAAATTCAGTGTCATTACAGGGATCAAAGACTTGTTTGATGTGGCTGTGGTTAGAGAGAGAAACCCAAAACTGGCAAACTGGCTTATTTTAAGTGTTTAAAGGTATAAACACTGACAAAAAAAAAAAAAAGGACGGGCACAGCTGATAACTTACACAAGGGGAATGTTTCCTGAACTTAAACTCATTTCCTTTTTACATGCAAAGAGAAGATTCCCTACGAGTCCCCGGGGGTTTACTGTCAGACACGGTGGGTCAAAAGCCCCTCCACAGACCTGCGTCTGCTGGGCCCTATAAAATATTGACAATCCACCATGAACAAAGCTATAAAATCGCTGAAATTTCCAGAGAATGTGTAGAAGTCTATATGTTTTAAGTCCACAAACAAGTGACTCAGTTCATTCATTTCCAGCGTTGCAGATGAATGAATGAATGTAGTCATCCTGCTCTGTGTCCTACATACTGCAGCTGTGTACACCTCATTATCATCAGTGAACAGTGAGTAAATAACCGCTGACATGACATGATCATTATACTGTACAATTACTTATGACGCCCAACAACCCAGCACTGTACGGCTCCCATCCCCCCACCTCGCTTTATGTGAGTGACGCTGGCCCAGACAAGTTTTTTCTATAACTTTCAGGTTGTATTTGTAGACATTTTGCAGATACTTTTATCTAACATGCAGATAAATCTTGCTCAAGGACGCTTCAACTGGATATAATATAAACCCATCTATCTAATCGCTATACACTCCCTCCACATCCCGCCATCATTATCTGTCTTCGTCCTTATGATATACAGACTGAGCCTTAATTTGACCTCTTGTTGTATCCCAACCCCAACCCCCACCCCGGCGTGAATCTCCAGATGATGCGGGACAGCTTGGGAAACAATGGCCGAGTTTCCGAAGCCCTGTCTGCTCCGTCTCTTTGTTTACGTCCTCCTAATTATGTAACATCGGATAGATCGTAGAGAGATAGTATCTCAGCATAAAAACAAATTAAGACTCAAGGCCGCTGTCGCGACAAGTCTCGTGAGCCGTGATTCAAACTGATCACAAGTGGCAGAGAAACCTTCAACTGAGGTAAATAAAATCCAAGTAAAGTAAGTGAAAAGAAAAGCACAAGTATATTTAGGGCGTTGTAGTAGTGACCATCACTTTGCCCGTGGTGTATGTAGAAGTTTTAACTTGTATTGTGTAAACTCTAAAAGAGATTCCAAGTGTGTGCACACATCCAGGCAAAAATATTCAAGCGAATGTCAAGTCAAGTTAATTTTATTTTATTTTTTATATTTAACTGTCTCAGGGCACTTTCTGCTTAGACATACTTACGTATAATACATAATATTTACAGAGACCTGACAGTTCCCTTCAAGAGCAAGCTCTGAGCCAACAGTTGTGAGGAAAAAGGTCTGCACACTGTTAAGCTCCAAATAAATAGTTTAAGGCAATATTTCGACTACAAGATGTTCCTCAGGCCTGAGGAACTGGTTTTATAAGACATAGGCATCCCTAAAACATCATTATTTATTCTGTCATTGGGTTTTAAGATAAAAAAAAAGGCTTTATAGAAATAATTGTTTGACATAATGTATGCTGTGTGTTCGTTCAGTTTCCTTGCTGTCGGCCTACAAAGCTATTTAACTTATTTCAGCTCAATGTTTTGGCTTTATGTACCGCTACTTTACAGTTTTTGTTAACTCTTACTGCTCTCCACTACCCCTTTTCTAGCTGTAAACAGCTGTTTTCACAAAGTTAGTGAATAGTTGGTGAACATAGTGGAACATTTAGCAACTTAGGAGCCTAAAATGCTCTTCTGTGATTGGAAAAAAAGTGAGTGAATATTACACTCATAGCCTAATCATCATGAACGCTGTTGCTCTGTTACTGCTGGATATGTAAATAAGTAGTTGACCCGTCCTAAGTCCCACCCCTTTTTGGTCTGTTCTCCAATAACAGTTGAACGTGCGAAGCACCCAGCGGAACACTGGTCAACTTTCTCTCCTTTCCTATTTCTTGTTCAAATGGTGTGTTTCATATGAACCTGCTTTGTGACTTGGAATCGTGCAGATACTGACAGCTGTCATAATATACTGTTTCATCAGGATCTCTGGATATGCTATGAGCTAGGCTTGTCTATCTTGAAAAGAGAACCAAATTTTGAAGATGGCTAAAAGATGTTGCTGTGTGACCTGTAAAAGCAACAAAGCCTATAAATATTCACATCTTAAATTCGCCAATGTGAGCTACCAGACAGATGTAGCGAACTAGTTAATGATTGATGTGGATTAGCTATACATTTATTGGAGTAAATGGAAAAGGGGCGGGACATAGGAAGGGTCAATTGTTAGCTAATGCGGGGTTTACATATCAACCTTATAAGCGAATGTGAATGGTTTTCAGATTGTTGTGCTGCCTTCAAGCAGCTAAAATGCAGGTTTAGTAGGAAAAACTGATATTTTAATAAATGTAATTACTCATAATAATCCTGTACAATGCATTTATCCACTGCACAATGACTGTGGATTTTAGATAAATTAGTTATTCAGGGTTTATTTTAAAATCTCTAGATAATATTCTTATCCAGCTTGGGTGAATACTCTGTATGAGACACGCAGTATGGATGACTTTGGTGCCTGTGTTCTCATCACTTGACAGGTACGCTGACCAATGAGCCGACCTGAGCGTATTTCTTTCACACAGACATGCACCTCTGCAGACTCTCTGAGGGCTGGAGATTAATGAGGAGAGAGTTCGGGTTGGAGAGGTTCTGGTGACAGGGCTCTCTATCTCCGGGTCTCTCTGCTCGACCCCCTGGAGTCTCACAAAACTCAGAAGGGCCCCAGTTGGAAGCAGGATCTCTGCTTGAAGCCACACTGTGCGCACATGACACAGGCATGCACACACTCTGTCAGACACACTCCTCTTGAGGCAAGTATATAAAACATTTAATTGCAAGCTCTTCTACGCAGGGGATAATCCTTGAGCATATCTGCCCAGCAAGGGCATATTTTGTGGACAGCTGGAGGATGAATCACAGAGAAAGAGAAACAATAGGACAAGAAAGAACAAAGGCAGAGATCCTGTACATTTACAATTATCAGCGAGACACAGTGTTTTGTGAAGAGCCGCATGTGTTGTTCATGTCAGATGTTATTTGGTACCAGAGTGCAGGAAAGACATACAGGACTGATTTCAGTTGCACTTGAGGCCACTTTGTTCTGGCCGGTGTTCATGCTCTGCGGAACAGAAATCAATGACATGTGTGGAACATTTGTAGCCTAATCCCCCAATGATCCACTTTACAAATTTGGAATATATGGTTTTAAGTGATCCCAGGACAACTTGTGTGTTTAGGAATGGTTATCATCGGTAGGCAAGGAGATCATTTGAGGGGCTGTATTCCAAGTCATTATTGGAAAATGTCTTTAATATGGACTAATACGTTTTTTCTGCTTTGAGTTAAACAGAAACATTTTTCTGAAAGTAGCTAAATATGTTTTTTACATAAAAATCGAATTTATTAATTAACGAAACAGATTTTTGCCTTTGCTTAAAATCTTTTCTTTGCTTCATGTTTATTAGTCACACTGGCAGCTTACAGCTGGAAATGTTGGTCAGTGAATCCACCAATTCGGTCCTGAAGTCTCTCAACAACTATTGGAAGTATTATCATGCATTTTTGTACATTGACATTCATGATCTCCAGAGAATCAGTCCTAATGACTTTGGTGATATCCTGACTTTTCAGTTTGGGGCATTATATGGTCAAAATGTTATCTTCTCCAAATTAGCTGGACTTTGTGTTGAGTGCTAATTGGCTAATGTTACCATGTTAGCATGCTACTGTAAGATGGTGAACATGGAAACATTATACATGCTAAACATCAAGTGAAAATGCTAGCTTGCTGACACTAGCATTAGGCTATGTTGAGCCCATGGATGTAATGGAGAGAACTAGTTAGTGTTGGAGGCAGGCCGCCGTTCATTTCTAAAAGCGCGTTTAATGGCACATGAAGACACCTTTGGTGACAGAGTTGCAGAAGCTGCATATGCTAAATACTTAATTTGGCCAAGCGGCTAACATCCGGTTTAGCCTCTGCTAACTTGAACAGGATTAAATGGTTTCATTATGTAACTCTTCTAGACTTTCCAAATGTTATTCGATTGCATTCTGAGAGTGAAACAAATAATTTCATGGAGATTGTGATGCTCGAAAAATGTATCTACCATTTTACATTCCACAATGTAAGTCTATGGGGAAAGAGTTGCTACCATGGCCCTCAGTCTTGCTTTTCTGATGCAGCAAATGTAATCACATGCATTAGCATAATACCTAGAACCATATAAGGCTCTTTGACTTGTCCCCATAGGAGAGCCCTTTTTGGTTAATGGTAGAACCTTTATAAGGTTCCTCCTGGAACCCTTTCAGTAGGTTCTGCCTAGACTCCCACATAAAGGGTTATGCCTAGAACAATCTGTGACCACCCAGAACCCTCTCTGGGGGTTGCATCCAGAACATTTCCACCCTCTAAAAATGCTAACAAGAACCCACCCCAGGGGTTCTATCAAGAACCCTTTTCTTTTATATCCTAGAACCCACCAAGGGGGATCTAAAATAGCTTTGGGGGTTTCACATGTAACCCTCTTCTGAGGGTTCTGCAAAGAACCATATTGTATTCAACATATGAGGTAAAAAATTAATAACTATAACAGAACACAAGTAAATTGAATTGACTAAGAGGATTCCAGATTCATCTAAATTTAAACATTTGACTTTGATTTGAGGGCGAGGATCTTGCTCGCCCGTGCTTTTAACAATCCTTGAAAAACTCTTTCTTCCAAAGAGTGTTCTTTGTATGAAAAGGGTAACAAAGAATGCTTACTCCAAAACAAAGAGTTCTTCATAAGCTAATGGTTCTCAGTAGAACTGTAGCTCTTCAGAAAGAACCAGTCTGAAACCATTATTTTTTTAAAGTGTGGGGGCAGAATATTAAATATATATTTGCGTACGTCTGTTCAGTAGGCTTTTAGAAACAACAACAGTAGAAAAGGTGTTTCAGAAGAAGACTCACAGATGTGCAGTGAACATGTTTATAAGCGTGTGAACATGTTTGAGTTCACATTAGTCGGCATGTACTGTATATGTTGTTCCTGTGCATGTACATACGTTTGTGCTGTAAGTTCTTGGATACAGAGAGAGGCTGTTCTCAGGACCCCGTCCCTCCCCATTCCTCTACAAGTCCACATGTGTTTTATTAGCAGGCAGGCCCACCGGACTGTAAATTCCAACAGCGGGCTGGCCTGGGGATATGCACAGCCCGAGGTTGAGAAAGATCACAGAAAGAAAAAAAAATGACAGGCATGGGAGGAATCACCTCTCTCTTGTCTTCTCTACTTTTTCCTTGTGTCTTTTTGCATGTCTTCCTACATCTTGTCCTCTTTGTGTCTCTGAATTTCCCTTCGTTATTCCTCTGTTTTGGATTCTTTCCTTGCTTTTTCTTCTTTCCGTATCTGTCTCTCATTTTCTATTTCTCTCTCATGTAGTTTATCTTGTTTCCGACTCTGCTTTGCATGCAAATTCTTTCTGGCTTTCTGTCTTTCTGTGTCTCATTTTGTCTGTCTCTTGTCTCCGCAGCTCCCTCTCTTCCTCCCGTCTTCCCTCCATCTGCTCTCGCTCTCGTCCTCACTTTGTTTCTGTTTCTGTTAGAGTAACACTGAGTTCTTGTTCTGTGACTCAAAAACCACAGCATTCCCACAACAGCAAACACTTATGAGACAAGAGCTGTGGCTTAAACAATGGTTTCCGTTTGCCCCGGGACAAAATAACTCACTCTCCTCCTCCCCTACACACACAAACTCTCTCTTACTCTGTCACTAACACACACACACACAGACACACAAACACTCACATTTCCACGGCCCAGTACCTATCATTAAAATTTATGTTAGCTTGCTAATTTTCCAGTCTCTTTCCTCTCCATCAACATGACAATCACAATTAGAGCGTGACATGGCAGGTCGTGACCTGCACCCCTCTGATGCCCCCTGAACCCTGACACCCTCCTCAGGCTGTGCTCTCACTTCCACTGTAATGTGGGAGCGAGTGGGAGAAAAGTGCAAGTGATAAGTTTTAACACAAAATTGTTTAATCATTGGTTGGTTGGAAATAAAGAAAACCGGAGTGTTTGACTTTCAGAATAACGGGCCGTAGGAACAACTGCACGTCACCACAACCAAAATGATGAGCTGAAAGATGCTAAAACTGTCCGTAGAGCGAGGAGAACTCTGATTTAGATGATAATTCTCTGTGGATTTAGCTCTAGGGATGACTCATTTTATATTTCACAAAGTCATTTGATCTGTTGTCATCAAAATATTGCAAGAACAGCTTTCAAGATCTTATAAAGTGACAGAAAATGTGTGTTTTGAGTTTGTCACACCACAGAAATGTGCTATTCACCACCCAGCCAAATCTGAATGATTAAAAAAAATCGCTGAGTGGATAAAATTACATCTCAAAATCATGAAAAAATGTATATAGTGCTCGGGCTCAGGCCATTCTCCGTGCGAGTTAACCAGTTTAATTCTACAATTCAGTGCTACATAGTGTTTTTACATGTTGTCAGCAACTATTTTCTAGCATGTATAATGTGTTTAGAAGAAAAACTCTCTTTTCCCTTTACAAGGACTTTAATAATATCATGTAGAGTAATTTCTGAGACGACAGAAATCTGCATGTACTTGTGAATACATTTACAAAAAAATTGCAATCATCAGCTGTAATTCTCCACCACTGAGCAAAAGCTGCCACTTGAATTGCTCCATAACTCTACAAGACATCCAATAATTGGTCCAAACTTGGCTAATCGAAACCTTGAGCAGTCTGCTTCCACAAGCAAATTGCAAGCAGAGATGTAGAAAACAGCATCCATGAGTTTGTCTGACTTCGGGTAAATTGGAAAAACAGAAACATTCACCAAAGACCAAAGTATTTTTTAAGTCATTCGTTGGCAGAAATTTTGTTGGCAGAATAATCTTAACTATTCTTCAGCAAAACACAGATTGTTTATCGTGAAACATGAAATTCTTCAGGGGGGCTCACTGAGTCAAGTTAAAGGCCTTAGTTTAATGCGGGCAATAATTTGCATGCGATGATTTAGACATTGTAAAGTGATGTATAGAAACTAGAAAATGAAAAACAGCAGCTGAAGTGGCGTGATCCTCCTTATTTCAATCTACCTCAGAAATTTAATCTATATCCAGGGACTTAGCGCGCGTTGCACTTATTTTCCCACACTGCAGTTGATGACATTAAGCTGAATCCTGTCACCAAATTCAGTGTAGTCGCTTTTTTTTACAGATCTTGGATGCACAGGAGTCGATAGGGAAAGACGGAAGAATTAGGAGGCAAAAACTTCTCTTGAAGAGTTTACGAGTGGTGACGCCATTGTGCTGCGCAGTTTAATTACCTCTCTACCAGCAGGTCTGGTTCCCATTATGTCTGCTTACAGCCAGCTCTCCTCGGCGCTGCTCTCCTCCCCGCTGCCTTGTCCTCAGTTGGCATCTCTTTCAGCACGAAAAATACTCATCTCAACAAGTATTTCACTCCGACATTCAGACCTACAGTCCTGTTTTCTCTGCATTAAGGGAAACATTTGCCGGCACATAAACAGCAGCACCTCTTTGAGTTAAACATAGTTGTATATGTAGCTAAAGGCTACATGTGGTGTACTTGTGTAAAATGTCGGTCACAATGGGATACCTGCATCATGCTGCGCTATAAACAGCACATTAATCAGAACAGTGATGCTGGATCATCATGGTTGTTTTTCCATATGACAAACTTGGCACTGGAAGGAGATGTTGCATATCTGAAGCTTTAAATTTGGCAGTTCGCTGGCACTCGCCCAAAAGATGTTAAGATGGATGGTGTGCGTCTCCAAGCATGCATGTGAATTCAGTTTTCCTTTTTCCCTCGCAGCTTTCGAAAGACAGGATGTGGACACGGTGTTACCACCACTGAGCTACAGACAAATAGCAATGAGGAGTGAAATCAAACCGAGGGGATTACACACAAGTCTTTGCTGAGGAGAGGATGTGGTCACAACATCCCCTTGCTGAAACAAAATCGTATTATTCCATACTATATCTGAATGACGCACGTATTTATGTTTGCAGCACACACTCTGGGAAAGGATGCTTAATTGTCTTCAGAGTTTGGTCGTTTGGGACAATGAACATTTGTCTGACTTTTCAATGCATAGACCTACGTTGTCTCAGTGTGAGTTACCATGTGTTGTGTTGAGAATGTGCACAACATTGTCTATGTTCATCCAGTCTGGTCCAGATTTACAACAACTATTGGAGGGGTTGCCATGAAACTTGTGCAGACATTCTTGGACCCAAGATGATAAAACCAGTTCACTTTGGTGATGTTCTGACCTTTTCTTTAGAGGCAACATGAGGCAGACATTTTTGTTCTTTGGAAAAATGTCTGAACGATATTTGGATACACTGCTATAAAATTTTAGCCTGGCATCACTGTGGAGACATAGAACTCTCTGTTCATTTTTTATTTCTAAGGGCTGCAGACCAAAATGCAAACAGATCATCCTACAATCAATCAGAGAAACGAAATGTGTGATTATCTGAGTTTCATGAGCCCGCTGTGTTGCGCTGGAAACATGTATAACTGGCATGTGACTTTTCAAATCTGGACTCGTGAGTCTCCTCTGTCATATCAAACCTGCCCCATATTAAATACAACAATTGTGATAGGCCTGAACAGATTTAGGAAGGTTGTAAATCTCTCTAGAAGGGAGGGTGACTGCCATATTTACCAGAGCAAATGAAAACATTAGCTCAGCAATGTCATTTGTATTTATATTTATGGACCATGAATATCTATCAAATTTCATTAGCCTGAGCTCTTCTTTCCATTTAGCACCACCATCCCAACATTCATCCGTGTGAATGGCCCCCCTCTTAACAAAATGGAAACTTCATGAAAGCACAGAGTTCATGAGTTATTACAAGTTTGCTGGAAGTTCATTTTGGGTGGATGGGTTAATATATTACCATTTTAGTCATAGTCTCTCTTTGTAGTTTTATAATATGGCTGAGGAAAGTGTTGACATTCCCAACAGCCTCATCTTTTCATTATGCCTTTGCATTTCCTGCATTACGTTACCAATTTGCTAGCTAGCCAAATTGTTAGCCTCAGTGGCTTCCAGATGCTGATGGTTTTGGCATCCACATTGCAGTTACCTAGCAATGGTGTTCTCATGACTCAACGACTTGAAAGCCAATAATGCTGCATACAACACAAGCTCACCTTGCATTTGAAGGCAGCCTACTTCTCAACGGCATATTAGCATCGTCATTATGAGTATTTTAGCACGCTGACATTGGCATTTAGCTGAGCACAGGCTGACAGAGCTGTTAGCATGGCTGTGGGCTCTGAGCCTTGCTTTTTCTTAACTTTGCTGCTAGTTTCTGATTAATGATGTTTCAGTCCATCTCATATCTTTCTATTCAAACTCAGAAATAGAGGTTAGGGTACTGCACCTCTTAATTAGAATTAAGTATTCCAGCATCATCCCATGTGTGATGGATATGTGGGATTCTGACAAATGAAATTGATTTTCATCATACCATTCAACTCGTGGCAAAAAAGTTTTCCCATGGTGCTGCAGACTGCCACTTAAGGCAATCAGCTGTAAACTGTGGTTACTCTCTTTCACAACACTTGCCGGATGCTCGGTGCCTTCCTAACCATGTGCTTGCAGGCACAATACAGTTGGTGGCTGCCCAGTCACGTACTCAGATGCAAATTAGATGTCATCGGTGGCATCTGCCTTGTTTGTCTGTTTGCATGCTTGAATGCAAATCTGATTCGAATGACAGTCATCGGGCATGTTGTTTCTGTAGCTGAACACACATGTGAGCGCAGAGGTGAAGGCGTGCAACTGAAGCCAACGTTCAATTTGATGAACATTAAAAAATGATTTACATAACTGTTTCTCATTTCAGCCTCTCAGCTGGTGTGATTCTCATGAAGCAAACAGTAAAATTGTGTAATTACAAAACTTTTCCACAGGTTAATACACGGGTTAATTAACTGGAGGAAAGCCACAAGTTAATACACTGCAACAAATTAGAAATTAACTGTTCCTGTACGGCTGAAAACTGTCTGACGGGATGTTTGGCAATATATCTCGCCTGCCCATGTCATCTCCTGCTGCCTCTTTAAGAGGTAACACCCCCACTGTCTCATTACCTGCAGGGCTTTAGGGTGAAGAGGATGTGGTCTGCTTAGCCAGGATTTACTAATGTTTTCCCCCCAACACGGTGTGCAGACTCCAGCTGTGGGCACAGACACACAAGTTCATGTACTTCTGCATGTTCATACTCACACAGACACACACGATTAATCCAAGACGACCGGTCAGGCGATGCATGCCAAACACTGACCTCACAGTTACATGTGGAGGAGGTTTCAGGATTAAAAAAAGACAGATAATTAAAAAGAGATAAGGAACAAGAGATATACAGGAAGAAGAAGAGGGAAGTGCCACTGTGTCCTGAACTATAAAGGCTTATCACAAGGAATCTCACACATCATGGTACGTTATTATTCAGCTGTGAATGTGTGTTTATCAGTGTGAGGGGGTGTGCAGCCATTAGTTGTTCTACCTTTGCATTACAGTGTGGTCATAGTGGGGTCAGCCAGCAGTGTGTGGGCAGACCCAGAGATAAAACTCATACCCACATGTAGGCCTGCTCCTTCCACTGTGAACAGGTAAAAAAGATATTTTAAAAAAAAGGAGTAATCAGATTACAGACATTAGCAACAATAGGGACTATTAGCAGGATAAAAAGTTTAAAATACATTTTAAAATAAACAGCGATATACTACCATGAGCAGTATACACACAGTAGCCTCCAACACTTCATGATTATCTCATAATATTATTCATAATTCAGAAAAAAAACAGCAAATTGAAAAATAATTAAATATTTTGGGACTGTAGGTGGTGATGCTGGTAGCTACAGCTATGCTACTGACACTCATAAATGAAAACACTAGACATAATGTTATATATTGTTGAGTTGTGTATATTATCCTTAATGTTTTAAACAATGTTTAAATACGGAGAAATCCATTTTATTGAAGGTGACAGTGTGTTTTCCTGCCAGCCGTTGCTTGCTAGTTGCTACAGTATAATTTCTGTGAAAACACAGAATACAACTTGAGGAAGTTGGCAAACGTGACTAAACATAACGTGAATAAAACTTTAATATTACCTCGTCCATGAAGATAATTTCTCATGTCAGATAGATTTTCATCAGCTTTTGTGGTTGTTTCACAGTGAAGAAGAGTACTTCCATGATCCCACCCCACTTCAAGGCAGTGGCAACAATGAGATAAAACATCATATTAGGCTAAACAGTTTCACCATATTTGATATTTAGGTAATCCAAAAGTAACAGAAAGTAAATAAACTACACTACTTTAATACTGTGATACTTGGATTAGGTTACTAACTACATTTTAACAGGTAATTAGTAACTGTATTATAATAGATTTTTAAAGTAACCCTCCCAGCCCCGGTGAAAAGTTGAATTCATGCCAGGAATCAGGGTATCACAAGCCATTTCCTGGCTCTTTTAAGGATGAACTGGGAGTGGGAGAAAGACACATGAAGGAGGGTAAAAGTGTAGGAGAGGGCAGGAGAAAGGGGACTGAAGCAGAAGCAAAGTGAAAAATGGGACTAAGAAATGAGGAGTGCGGTGTGGGAAAGAAATGGGGGAAAAGACACAGATATGATTGGTGCTTAGCCTTTAGTTCCCTTTGTAGCTTGTCCAAGCCGTCTCCTTATCTGGGTCGGTGCTGCATTCCAGACAAATGCAGCTCTATGTCTCCTTGCTCTGTCTCAGAGATGCTGCTAATGCAGCCATTATCTCTGTGATTTGGTGATAGGGGATGTCCAGCAACTCTCTTTTCAGTTAATTACAGGCTAGCTAGCCTCAGCCAGGTCACTCTAACCATGCCGTCTGAAAGAATACATTTTCCATGAATGAATGCCGTTTTCATATGACAGCATCTCTATAAACTCCCTAATTGTGAATTAATGAGTCATCTGAGGTGTTGCCAAGTTTTCCAAAAAGGTCAGACATGCCTAATGCAAAATTTTGGAGTGGAGTCTAGAGTGGGAAATAAGGCCTCTGTAGAGGATTGCGATTACGTTCGAGAGCTCATCACTCTTTCCCAGGAGGTGAAATATAGCCGTGGGCAGAAGGACCAGCTTGACCCCCGCAGTCGTCTGAATAATTACCAGAGTGAGAAATGTCTGGTTTGATACTTGGGATGGAAGAAGACAAAAGAGAGAAACAGACTATCTATCACATAGAAATGTTGATTAACCCCAAGAGAAACTGGGAGAAAGAAAGAATGAGAGACGGAGAGATAATGGACTAATGGACTGGGATGGGCTCTGAGTTTGCAGGTAAGGCTGATACCATCTCTCACCACAGCAGACTGTAAATCAATCACACTGACTCAGAAAAGCCTGAGGAGGTTAGCCTTCCACAAATGCTAAACCTTTAACTTTTTATTGTACATTTACTCCGTGTATACCAGAAGTGAGACCAATTCATTGTTTTACAAGTCACAAGTAAGTTTTAAGTCTCTGCACTTCAGTCCCAAGTCAAGACAGGCAAGTTCTGAGTCAAGTCCTTAACTTATTGTAATGTAACAGTGAGTTTCCAGCCTCGTTGAAGCATATTACAAAATCACTTAGCTGTTAAGCTAGCATTAGCTAAGCATTAGTTGCTAACAATGTTAATATCATCTTCAACTTTCCGTTCTTTATGCAACTTCAAATGAAGTTGGACGTTGTCATGTCTCCATCTGTAATTTTCAAACTGCACGTTTGCACCGCACACATAAGTTTTTCTCCACTGGGGCTCAGTAACATAGTATTTTTGCATGAGTTTTGCAATCACCGTAGGTTCTATACACGCTTGGGTGTGCAGTCTGCAGACTCACCACTAGATGCAACTAAATCCTACACACTGGTCCTTTAATGACCATAAAGAGTGGTATCAGTCTCTCTTTTGATTTTATATTGCATGTACATGTTGAAAGATACTATCAATAAAAACGTGTAACTGGTCTAGCAGTAAGTTATGCTAACTTAAACAGAACAGGTATAAAATCTTATTTACAGTATATTGTCAGAGAGATTATGTTCTGCAGTCCTTCACTGGAGAACCAAAGCCTGAGATTGCTGGAATGAACCTGGTAACCAAATCACACCAAAAAGCA
The DNA here is from genome assembly GCA_027495735.1 of Lutjanus campechanus. Taxonomy (NCBI): domain Eukaryota; kingdom Metazoa; phylum Chordata; class Actinopteri; order Lutjaniformes; family Lutjanidae; genus Lutjanus; species Lutjanus campechanus. Next base: position 3,008 of record JAJHUR010080456.1, on the reverse strand, counting down.
AATAAAGGATCTTAAAAATCAGATTGGCTGTTGATGGGTAATCATCACGAGAAGTTCAGTTTGTTCATCTTTTTTGTCCAACAAGCTTGTTAATCGTCCACACATTGGCTGAGTTGCTCCGGTCACTCATCAGCAGGAAGTGAGTGACTTCCGCTGACTTGCTGATGGTGTTGCTTGCAGTGTGAACGTGGAAGTTTGGCCTTGTGTCCACCAGTCGCCTCTTCTTTTTTTGTTAGCTCACAGTGTTAGACAGATGCTTGTGGGATGTGTAAGTTTTAATTGTAGTTATAGCAAAGTGAGAACTGGAAAACTGAATCTTGTGAAATACTGTATCATACATGACCAAATAAAAAAAATATGTGGCTAAGGACACAATCGGGTGACCAACTTACATGTGTTTTTTCAAGAGTCATGACTTGCAGAACAGACTTGTGAAAATGTTTTCTGCATTGGCCCAGACCTCCTGCTGGTTTTCTGAGTAAGTGTGGAAAGGCTCATTGCAGAACACTTTGGAGGGCAGTAATTCTTCCTTTCAGTCGGCTGTGAAGTTAAACTTCTGCCCAGAAACTTTGAGCTTGTGTGCAAAATTAATAAGAAGAGAGAGAGAGGATAACAGGGAAGGAATTGGATAAAGACAAGATAATTTAGAGCAATAGTGGAGAGGGGAAAAAAATTATGAGAGAGAAAAATTAAAATGGAAAATGTAAGAAACGAGACAGTGAACTTTTTATTGCTGTGATTTAAGAGGCGGTTATCCGTCCAATGGGAGGAGGATGTGGTTTTTATAAGACAGAGTAGTAAAAGTGAGCTGGATACCTGAGAGCAGTTTAAATCAATAAAGACATGTTTGTTACAGATCACAGAAGATGAGGATGAGGATGACACTGCCAAGGACACTAACCTGCTGGATGATGAAGATGGAGCTGACTAATCAGAGTTAAAACATGACACTTTGCTTTCATGCACGATTCAGAAAATGAAGAAATGAGGCAGCAAACGGAACCATAAACACTGCAGGCTCCCACAGAACGATAGTGGTACAACAGAAAAACACCATCTGATTCATGTAACATGGCAGTAAGCACGTAGCAGGGCTCGGTAAGACATACAATGTCAGCTGGGCCTTGCCTATGTGTTGTTTTATAGCTCCACCATTCATCTTCCCATTCACACAACTATGCACAACCATTTGTCTCTGTTATGTTGGAGGATGTCATAAATCTGACCACTGAGAGTGCGCGTGAGTGCACTTATGTGTGTGTTTGCATCTCTGGTTTAAGTTACCAAACAGGCATGATATGACTGAATATGTTTGCTCGGATGTTTTGGGATCCTGTTTTCTCCAGTTACATTATCCCTGTCAATCGGTTGCCAGGCAACACCTTCACTAAAAAACAGTATTATGCTCATTTGTCCGTTCAAATGCAGTTTTGTTTTAATGATGCTGAGGCCCATAATTGTTTTAAGATGCGCTTGTGCTTTCTGGCCATCTTGAGAGGCTTAACAATGAATATCCTGCAAGCTTTATGGAGCACAGAGGGATTTGGGAAATGAGACCGGAGGAGGTTTGTTGAAAATTAGAGAGCAACCGAATAAAGTGCTACAGGACAGATTGATTGGTGGCATGAAATAAAGAGATACACAGTGCTTCATTAAAAAATCTTGCAAAACAGCAGCACTTAATGGCTGCTTAAATCCTTGGTTGGCAAACCCTTTTACAAGGTAGATCATTTAATGTGGCTATATTCAATATTTTTATATTAACATTAGATCACATAACTATTATCACCTGACTACATCTGTTTTCAGTGAAAAAAGCTATAAAAACCCACTGTGCACTACCTGCTCAAAACTGCAGACAAGCAACTTTAGCGATTAGCTACTTAAACAGTGGAGCGTTTAAAAGCTAAAGAGCCAAATATTTCCCTCAGGAGGTCGTGGAGACCAAAAACAGAGCTAAAAGGTGAGAAAATATTGAAATTAACATTAGTCATGTCTACATTTGTCAGTGCTGCTCATATCTTGTGGATATGTAAATATGCTCTTTCTTAAAGCCGGGTTTTAATGGAACCCTTGGTGAACCCTTTATTCAAAAAGGGCGCTAGCAAGAACCCACCCAAGGGGTTCTACCGAGAACCTTTTTTGTATCCCAAGGGTTTCATCTAGAATCCAACCAGGGTCTTCTACTGAGAACCCTTTTATATTATGGAACAAACTCTCCAAAACAAGTTCTTTGGATCAAACGGATTCTTAATGGAACCTTTAGTCTTACAAAGAACCCTTGGTGAACAATTTATACAAAAAAGTCTGCCAACAGAAGGCACACAGGAGAGGGTTTCATCTAGAATTCACTCCCAGGGTTCTTCCCGGAACCCTTGTATATTTGAAGGGATTAATCTGGAACCCACTCAGGGGGTTCTACTGAGAACCCTACTATATCATGGTACAAAGAACAGGATTTCAACAATCCTTTTTTGTTCCAAAAAGGGTTCTTTGGGCCTTTAACTTTGTTGTTTTCAAATTTACCCAGTTAAGTGTGGCAAAATCTACATCTGTAACTCATTCAATTCCTCTCACCTCTTTGGATTTCTCTCCCCCGCTGACTCTCTGATGTCGACACCTATATACCATGTGTTTCCATTTCACATTTGCATATTTTAACCCTGATCTTGCATACAACATTGGCTTTTGCAAAGATCACTGAGGTGACTTTTAATTTTGAGATATAACTGATCCCCCTCGCTCACTCCTTTTTTTTTTCTCCTATTACCTCCCTCCCTCTCTCCCTCTCTCTCTCTCTCTCTCTCTCTCCCGGTCTGCGTGATCGTCTGGAATGGCAGGAATGTCACACATCACACACGCAGAGGCAGCAGCCGTCACGGCGACCACACACTCTCGAGTTTACGGTCAGTTGACAAGTGGATTATCAGACCTTGAGGTACAGGGACACCAGGCACATACATACACACACACACACACACACACACACACACACACACACACACACA